>JAHLJZ010000156.1:0-21764 GCA_025602915.1 Paraphysoderma sedebokerense
CAGTTAAGGCAGAATATCATCATCAATTTGAACATGGATATCTTGGAGGAGAGGCAATGGCATTATTGGATGGTAAAATATTCTTCCAGTATTACAGTTCGAAATCGGGAATGTTGGGCTAACAAAGAGAATGTGCTTAGAATGTGCTTTGATGGCGCAAGAATGCGGATTAAGCTCTTTAAGAAACGATGCGAAATACAGCACCGATCTGCCAGAATCAAAAAAGATTGAACAGGAATTTCATTTCATTACGGAAGCATTGCCTGTCATTGAAAATAACTGGAGGTCATACATGGAATATCCTCTTATCGGAAGGATCGCCAAGAGAAAGGTTTCTTCGGTAAGTTCTGTCTCGTGTATGAGAAACTCTTCCCAGGTATTAATTTTCGTCGTTTTAGGCCATTGCGACAACTGTTGAGATCTTGTCTGGGTATATTCACGCCCATCAACATTCTTTTGAGCATACAGAGAAGATTGCCGGCGAAATACCTTATATCCGTGAACTCCGGAATCAGGTTGATGCAGTCTGCGATTTGGCAAAAGCGAAATTGCGACAGATTAACGAGCAATATCCGATCATTCTTCGCGAATTGTTAACTGTCATGGCATCAAAGTATCTCATTCATGCCAAGCGTGAACTTGTGGAAGACTTTCACTCTGAAGGTTTTCTTGACGACAAAATTCAACAGCAGTTAATCGATCATCTGGAAAAGAAGCTTTGTCATTTGCACCATTTTCGACCTAACGTTTCCAAGACTTTCGGGCAAGATGACAAAACTCTCATCGCCCAAAGACAATCTATTTCTTCACCGAATAACTTGGGTTCCGACAAGAGCGATGTTCGTAGCCAAAGATCTTCTCTTTTAAGTGACAGATCTTTCAACGCTTACGGAAACTACAGTCCCCGCACCAGCAGATTTATTAGTGTTCTTTATCCTCCAGGGAGTATAAACCCCGAGGCTTTGGAAAACGGAATTTATAATACTGAGGAGGGAATCAACAAAAATGTATAATAATGTAATATTTAATGTGCACTATAAGCGGATAATTAACTATTGTATATATTAGTCATCAATGAATGGGGAATAGTCAAGAAACAATTGCATTTAGTGAGCCGAAACAGCAGGATTGACTAGCTACAATCAACTCTTCGGGTAATTCTTCACTAATGTGCACTAAGGTTTGGGCTTTATCTCATGCCTCGTGCGCATGCGGTTTTTGGGGTTGCGTTTGGCAATACTCCATGTCATCCTTAAACTCATTGCTGAGCTCGCAACAGAGATGGCTTGAAAAGCCAACTCGCTATGCGGCCGTATGCATACATTTCATTTATTAACCGAGATTCCGTGGATTGACAGATAAGCAGATTTGATCCCGGTCCCATCAGATAATTCAGTATAAGTACCAGATAAAATGCGGAATAGGAATAGTATCTTGTCGCTCTTGGCTCAAGTGCTCTTTCTCTTGGTCTTATTTCAAAGCGTCCAGGCCGCCGAGGAAGCTGGACCTAAGAAAGAAGGCAAGAATGAGAATCAGAATTCTAACAATGAAACAATGCAGAAGATGGAGCAAAGTATGTGGATTGATAAACTTTTCATCACATTAGAGCAAATAACTCATTATCCCTTAGTCTATGTTATAATAAGTCCAGAAACTGTTTCTTAAAGTGGCACACAGAAAACCCCTAGTCAATAAAAGTTTAGAGTAATTATTTTATTGCCATATTTCTACAATAAAATAAGTATATCAGCTGAGTTCACTGTCCTGCAAATTTGCAGGTGAACGCGTACGGGATGCAGTGATTTGGAGGTCCACTAGCACGTATACGTTGATGATCAAGTTAATTCATTATTGGGGGCTGATTACATATATATAGTATATACAAGTAAATGCTGAGTATTACATAATATTGCGCATCTAGCTTAAAGCCCAAGCATGGTAATACTAAATGATTGGTAATATAAGTGATGATGGGTTAGGTGCAGTCATCTTACAAGATCAATTTTCAACACGGGAGAAGGGATATTATTCTGCCAGAACCCGTAATCGAAGTCGCACTACCATTCGTGTTTTTCAGTTTAGCTTTTGGCTCGGTTTTACAACACTTTTTAAAACAGCTACCTAAATTTCTACGAATACCGTACACTGTGGCATTATTTCTGGTTGGAATTTCGATCGCTGCTATTGAAAGTGCTCTCCGAAAATCACACACTCTTGGACATTTAGGCGAATCCATTGACGTCACCACCAAGATTGACCCTCGAGTTATTCTTTTTTTACTTCTTCCGCCTTTAGTATTTGAGTCAGCATTTTCGATCAATTGGCATGTTTTTAAACGGTGAGTTTATTTTTATTGCTTGCACTCTATAGACCCTTTCAGGTTTTGTTAGACTAATCCGTTCGCAATCTAGAGTTGTCAGCAGTGCGGGGATACTGGCTCTTCCATCCGTATTTATTTCAGTGGCCCTAACGGCAGCCTACTTCATGTTAGCTACTTCTTCCTAATTATAACGACATTAGATAAATCAATACTTACATATGACTGACCAATAGGGGCGTATCATCTTACAATTGGACTTGGGCAAAATCGTTGCTGTTAGGCAGCATCCTCTCAACGACTGATCCAGTGGCAGTTGTGGCCGCCCTTCAGTCCGTAGGCGCTCCTGCAAGGATATCGACACTGATAGAAGGCGCTGCGCTTCTTAACGATGGTTCAGCTTTCGTGCTGTTTATAATTCTATCTGACATTATCACAGGAGCTGTAAAAGGTCCATTGGGGCTTATCGGTATGCTTCTTTTCTCCCCCGCAATCATGCGACATACAGTCTAATCAATGAGCTTACTATAGGATTTACTATTAAGTTAACACTTGGAGGTCCCTTGATCGGGCTTTTGATGGCATTCGGAACAACTAAATTTGTTCGTCTGGTATTTAATAACGCTTTAATCGAAACCACAGCTATAATGATATCAGTCTATGCCACATTTTTCATTGCCGAAGACGAGTTACATACATCAGGTGTGCTAGCGGTCCTTGCTTTCGGCCTGTACATGGCTTATCGAGGGAAATTTGAGCTCAGTCATGAAATTGAGGAACATTTTCATACAAATCTCACCCAATGTACGTTCTCTTGTTTTGCTATGCTGTCAGCAATTCTAAATTAATTAAATAATCTGATTGTCCGTTTTTACAGTTGCGTACTGGGCCAACACTTTTTTGTTTCTTGCCGCTGGAATTTTAACGTATGACAAACTGTCGATTACAAATGTAAGCACAAACCCCGTGAATTGGTTGGTGCTATTGGGATTTTATCTCGCCAGTTATGTCATTCGGTTTATTTCGATCGGAATTTTTTTTCCAATCCTTTCACGGGTGGGTTATGGAATGCGCTGGAAAGATGTATCGTTCCTTGTATGGACTGGAATTAGAGGTGGAATTTCTATCACTCTGTCTCTTTTGCTCGATTTACAAACCGGTGAACAGGTTAGGATTATGTAGAAATTTGACATGATGAATATTTCACTAAGCTCGAAACTATATAGGATCCAACGTTTCATGGTCTGGTAGCATTTCATGTTGCAGGAATGGTTTTTCTCACGATGTTAATCAATGGAAGTACCACTGAACGTGTATACAATGGATTACGCATCGATAAACCCAACCCGTTCCTCCCACACCAAGTACAATCTGCATTGGATTCACTTGAGCATGATTACCGCAAGAAAGAAAAGCAAATTCGAAAGGGATGGCTGTACCGTTATGCCGATTTTGATGCTGTTATGACGATTGTGCCTGATTTCAGATTTGCTAAAATCGCCGGAACTCGATTGTATTTTCAGCAAAGCGTTACAAAAACTATTCAAGAAGAAACGGAAGTAGCTTTATCTTCTATCAGACGTCCGAGTGCAGACCAAACAGACTGGAGGATGAGTGTTCTTCAACCGGTAAGCATTGTATTAATTGGTTTAAATTACCTGGAATCAGCCGACTTACGACAAATTTAAATGTTATTTGTAGCAATCAAAAATTCTCATGGAAAAACCGAATAAGCGAAGATCTTACTTTCCACGATCAGTTTCAGTTCCCGAGGACATGACAGAAGACATGGAAAATCACATCAATACAATTTTCCTGAATGCAGTCAGAGCCAATTATCATCACCAGTTCGCTCATGGATACCTAAGCGGCGAATCTACCGCCCTATTATGCGAGTGTGCAGATATGGCTGGGGATTGCGGCAAGTCTTCTATGCGTCAAGATCCGAAATACAGTGCAAATCTTCCGGAGTCCAAGAAAATTGAGCAGGAATTTGAGTTTATCATTTCTGTGTTGCCATCGATTGACGACAAATGGAAGGCGTACATGCATTATCCTATTGTTGGGGAATTGGCCAGGAAGAAAATCTCTAATGTGCGTATGACTTCTCCTCCATTATGGTCTTCGTATTGACAGTATTAACTGATCCATAATTTGCAGGCTATTGCTACCACTGCAGAAATACTATTCGGTTTATACATGCACATCATCATTCGTTAAAACAAATGGACAAAGTTGCTGGTGAAATTCCATATCTCGCTTCTCTGAAGTATCAAGTGAACACGGTCAGCGAACGTGCTAAGACCAAATTAAGAGATATCGACGATACATATCCAATAATTCTCCGAGAATTACTCACAGTAATGGCCTCCAAGAATCTTATTCAATCCAAAAGAGAACTCGTGGAACAGTATTATGAAGAAGGTTTTCTCAACTGCAAAATTCAACAACAACTGGTTGAACACCTCGAGGATAGGTTGTCGCATCTACACAGTTTTCGCCCCACCGTTTCGACATTACCAAACCAAGAAGCCTCGGACGTATTGAAATTAAATCGAGATATTTCTCGACCAGTCAATTTGGCACATGATGAGGCTCCACCAAGTCCTAGAGCAAACAGATACGTTAGTGTGTTGTTCTCCTCACGTCCGCCACGACCACAGGAACCATAAGATTTCTCTCGACTAGACCTTCTTGAGTTTTAAGTAAATTAATTAAATAATGGTTTGCGCTGGTCGCACTGAAATCCTATTAGTGATATAACCTAATCACATAATAACGCATAATGTAATAATCTAATACCAATTAATGTAGTAAGTTCAGACTATGATACAGTATCTTGAATAGATATAATTCTAATTTTAATCATTAACTCATATTAAAGTTAACGTTGATAATCTGAAATCATAGTCTTTGTCGATGCTTGGGACAACTTACATTTGCTTCCCCTTCATTTTCCAAATTATGCCAACAGCAGAAAGATATAGTCTGAAAAAATTAAAGCATTGTGTCTATCTATTCGAGTTTAACATATTCCGAGCACCGAAGTTATATTCGATTAAATTCTCCGTTTCTTCAATCAACGTGGGTCTCAATGGGCGCTGACCAATTTACGTGCGCCAGGACCGCTTTTTTCAATGCTCAACGCCAAAAATTCGAAGTGGTTCTCATTTCAGAATTGGAATCTTCATTGCGATGAGTACATTCCTATCGACATCAATATCAAATAATGAGAAATATTTTGGAGCAAAGAATGACGAGGAAGAACCCATCCATAACAAGGACATGCCAACTTCCCCAATTGCTATACCGACAGTGAAACTATCGTCCCAGCCAAAGTCGCCAGCTACTCTATCTGAAAAATTCGAAAGTAATAACGGACTTCAACCTGGAATAAAACTTTCCACATCACCCACTAAATCTCCTCTACAACTATTATCATCTTCGCTATCATCTTCCTTTGGCGGAGCCCCATCTAATGGAAAGCCGGCGTTCAGTATTCCTCATTTGTTGTACAGAGATTTAAACGAGCAAGTTGTTATATCGGTTCAACCGACGGCCAATAATGGCGACACATATCTGGATTTCGATAGTGAAAGTGTTAAGAATAGTGATTCTTCAGACTCAATTAATTCTCTCGCATCAGCGGAAGATGTCAGTGAGAGTATACAAGCTCGAATGGCAACTCAAAATCACATTACGGCGCTAGACAATGCGATTGCTTCTACAGTGCCAGATATGTCGATATCGCAGCCGCATACGAAACCACAATTACCATTGCCTACGGATAAGCCCACTCCTGTCGTAGAAACGATTCCTGTGGTCGCTGTCCCCAATCCGGCCGACTCAACGTCCACGAGCAACGAAACCTCAATTGATACACCAAAAGCAGCCCCAATGACAACAGATTATATATCGTCAAATTTTCGGAGTCGTCCAGAATCGATTGCATCTAATTCTCACAATTATATGCCAAAGCACTCTAGAAATGTGTCAGTTTCGTCGTCCCGCCGTAGAAGTAATGTAGCGGGTGAAGATTTATTTGATGAGAATACAAGGGGTCGTAGTCGTTCAAGACATAGCAGAAACACCTCACGAGATGGATCAAGGAGCGAATGGCACGGTCGCTCTAATTCTCCCAATGAGGAAGAGTTGTTTGAAATCAAGAAACGGTTTTTAGAGAAGTTAGCTGAAGCGCTCTTTATGTGCGCTGCCCCTACACATCGTTTAGAGTACGATTCTTTTTTTGCTTGTCCAGCAATTGCTTTGACCCTAACTTATATCTACACAGACACCTTCTCGTAATGGCGTCAGAAGCCCTGAAACTGAAATCCCATTTCGCCATATTCCCGAATCTCCTAATCATTTACTGTGAATCTCAGAAGATACGATTGAAGGAAACGGTATTAGTGACTGCTACCCCTTCGTACGATCTCGCCAAACTTTATGTCATCAATGCCATCACCAAGCAACTGGCAGAAAAGGAAATTTCACTTGAAATTGCTACCAGAAAGATGGAAGAACTTATTGCTTCACCTCATTCTTGGTCGCTGTTATCACTTCTAATAACGGGCGCTCTATCATCATTTCTAATTACTCCATTGGCCTTTTATGGAACCTGGGTTGATGCGTTTATATCTGGTCTCATTGGTGGGATTGTTGGTGTATTTAATTATTTTGCTAAATTAAGAGATAATCCATTTCGATATTTATCCGATGCAATATGCGCAATGTCCGCGAGTATTTTCGGTGTGTTGATGAAGTATGCTGTTGAATCTTGGGGATGGTACCCTCAAGTATGCTGGACCACCACTGTATTAAGTGGGTTGTTGATTTTGCTTCCTGGTTTACACATTAGGTAAGGCTTCATTCAAACTTCAGTTCCGTTAATTAATTCTCGTTGGCTAGCATTAACTGTACTTCGAATTTATTCGTAAAAAGTACATCATTTGTAGAACTTTCATCCCAGCACGTCATGTCCGGAACCGTTCGATTGGCTCATGGTCTTGTTAAATCACTTACCCTTGGTCTCGGGATCGCCTTGGGTACTCGAATCTGTACATTCATCAACCCTAATTTAACTATTCGACTTTCCGATCAATGTCGAACTGAATCTTATCCGATATGGGTATTTATGATATTGATTATATTCTTCTCTATTTCATTGAGCATACAATTGCAAGCTACACATAAACAGTTGGGTATCATGGCATTCACAACCTTGGTGGCGTATTGGGTGAATTGGGCCCTGACTCAAAATGGTACGATGTTGATTTATTTCTTCCTAACCGGTGATTTACGTCAACCTATACACTAACTCTATCCTAAAAAATCATTTCTGATGTTGCTATCCTAAAACGAATGATAATCAACCAATTATACTTAAATAATTCCTTCCAGAAAATACTGTTGAAACCACCGCGGCATTCACATCCTTTGTCGTTGGCCTCATCAGCAATACCTACTCCCGCTTCACTGGCAACCCAGGGATTGCACCTACGTTGTCGGGTGTCTTATTTCTTGTACCAGGAGGATTAGGTGTCAAAAGTTCATTAAAAATACTTGATCAGGATATATCAAGTGGGAGTAAATTTTCGTTTCAAGTGATTGTCATCGCTTTGAGTATTAGTTTGGGCTTACTGGGAAGTAGAATAATACCTCCTGTGGAGACACATTTGAGCAAAAAGAAGGTTGAGAAGAATATAGTAATTGGAGCCGAGAAAGAGAATATAGGAAACGGAAAAGACGGCAGTGAAAGTCGGAAGGGGAGCGGAGAAGGAGATAGAGAGGAAATTGCAGACAAGAAGGGGCGGAAAGTAACGATTTCGATACCGATGTTGCCGCTGAGGAAAAAGACGAATGAAAGAGATGGAAAAAAGGAAGATAATTCGTTAAAAAGTAGTACAGAATTAGACGGTATATCTAAAAGAAGAGAAAGTGTTCAGAAATTGATGAACACGGATCATTAGACGACATCTCAATAAAGTGCATATACCAATTTAAAAAAGAAATAAATCCTTTTATCATCTCAATATATGTTAATAACTCACTTGAATCGCGGGACTCTTGCTCTTTCTCTAAATTCAGTCTCAACTTTTCTTTTGACTTTCGTTTTTCTCCTCTACACTCCTCCTCTCTTCCCACTGTCTCCAACACTCTTTGAAAGATTTCATCTCATTTTTACATTCCCTCCAATCTTTTTTATTCAAATAACAATCTTGCAGTTTTTCATGAGCTCCGAAACACCCGGTCTTTTGAATTCGAAGCAGATAGGGGTCATCCTCTTCCGAATTTTGTGTCGCCGAGGAGGAATCAGATTTCGTCGGTGTGTATTTTTGATGATGAGACATGACGTATAAATGAGTTGGCTATAGTTAAGATGGTAAAATCTGATAAAGAAGAGGAGGAATGACTATTGACCACTGACCAGGGGCTCGCGCATTATGAAGTAAACAAAAACTGATCGACAGAGCTAGCGAACGGCAATCCATGTTTTTTTCGGATACTGAGCAGATATATCCATTCAAAAAGAGAACTCATGCTGCTATGTATTATACACACTGTATACAATCTGTGTATATTATTCAATAATGACTCTAATAACAACACTACCGTTGCTCACATTGTAGGCATTGTCTTGACAAAACTGCTTCGGTGCAAACATTCTTATTTTGTCCCTCCATTCTCTACGAGGACCTAAAAGGTCTCCAAATCATCCTGTTCGGCACCCATCATTATGCCTGTACCATTACCCATGTCAGCGCCAACATTCAAACCTGACATTCCTTCCACCGCACCTTCAAGAGCAGCATTGACACCGCCAACAATATTTCCAGGAACAACTGTTAAATCAGCCACCCCTTCGACACCTTCTGTCTCAGGCACTTCGAATCCTTCTTCGGTGCTATACAAAATATCGGTCATTTCTTTCATAAAATCTCTCAATTCAGGAGAAAGAAGTTCTGGCGGGGTAGACGTGTTTTTAGTTTGAATAATAATTTCAATATCTCTCAGTTTTCCAAAATAAAAATCTCTTTCAGTTTCTAATCCAGACATTGTAGCTTTTAACTCTTCTAGTTCTTTCGTCAGTTCTTGAACTTGTCTCGATGCTGTTGCAGAAGCAGAGGGTGACTTCGGGGATGTTATAGTAGAAGTGGATCTGGAGGGTCTCGAAGATGATGTAGACGACGAGAGTTTAGAATTTGATGTCCTGGTCGTGGAAGAAGGGTAGGATCTTGACAATGTAGTGTTGGACGAGGACTTGGACATACGGCCACCAGTCGATTTTCGACGAGATAAGGCATCGTAGTGACCTCCCGGAAAGTGTGTATCTTTTCATCATACGTACAACAAATGTAAGAAGCCTCGTCGTCAAATAACACCAGGTAAATATCGGTAACAAACCATGATATTTTTTCATCCATTGCATAAATTCGATGTTGTCTTGGAACTTGCATTTTAGTAAACGTTGCACTACAGTGGCAGAGTCAGTGATAAGTTCATTACGCAGGAAGTTACTTGATGCGTTTTGGTTTCTTAAAGGACAAGCAAACAAACCTGGGATAACTTTATCAATTCGATGATTATTGAAAGCCAACTGTAAAACTTTGTAATTGGCAACGTATTCGTATTCGTGTTTAGCATCAAATTTCACTTTTTGCATTGCAACATCACCTAAAGTAGATACACAATATCGGGTCAGTAAAATAATAAATTCGAACAGAAATATAAGCAGTACTTACCGTAAATTGAATCGATTATTTGGCAATAGCTAAGCACAACGGACAAAATTGAAAACAGATGAAGAGATTTAGCCCCCATATTCTTTTGGTATTATATTGGCTAGGAAACAGTTTAAATTCTGTCATTCCGAAATCTTCTTCACCACTGCTCTCTCTCCTCCCTAACCTCACAGCTCACCAAAATTCAAACGTTGAAATAAAAATCGTGAAACGTACGCGGCGCCTAAAGCAACAAAACATAAAAGTGTACAGATTTGGACGGAAAAGAAAGCAAAAAGGAACCATATTGAGTTAATCAATCTATTAGCTACCACTTAATAAAATAAACCGCTGACGAAAAAACGTAGAAAGAGTTACGAACCAGTCCCTAATTGCTCAATTTTCGTATAATTCAACTGCAGCAGATTATTCAGCCAAGCTAATAATTCGACTCTTGATTCAGCCTTTTCAGATTCATTATTATTTGGGATTTGTGTTGATCATCGAGATGGTGGTGGTAGAGTAGCAAAACGAACAAAGTTAATTGAAGTGGATAAGCAAGGGATAATAGAGCAACAGGTGGTGTAAGCTGGACGACCGTAACACTTCAAAAGAGCAAGACGGGAAACACAAAGACCAAAGACTCATACCATTGATTGTATACGAACTTGAAACTAAACTTTAGCAGCAAAAGAGCAGAGTTTGCAGTTGCGGAATGAACGTTGCGGATTGAATTGCGAGTAGTGGAACGCCCATTGTGTTGGCCTAGCAGCGAGTTCTTGGTTCCACCATCATCATTTTATTGTCACGCTAAGTTATATACAAATTACACAAGATATGGACATCTTCATTAACTGCCAGTACAGGAATTTTAAGCTAAATACAAGGATGAGCGCAATGACTAGTGTACACTATTACAATTTTGTCCTGATTTTCTTTTTCTTTCTGCCATCTTTGTCGGTGTTTCGGTCGCCAGATAGTCAATCCATATCCAATTCCATCGTGACATCACCTTCTTTCTTGGTACATTCATATATTAATCCTTTACCCGACTCGTAGTCAATTCTGACAGACATATGCTCTGAGAGTGTATTCGCAATGATCAATTTCGAGAGTTCGGTGACAATCTCTTTCTCCAAGTATCGTCGAATTGGTCGAGCACCGTAGAGAACATCGTAGGATTGACTGAGGATGTAATCAATTGCGGGAATTGTAACAGTTAGAGCAATTTGTTTAGCTTCTAATCGACGAGAGATTCGTTTGAGTAGAATGTTGACGATTGAGCGAAGATCTATTCGGGTCGATAGAAAGTATTAATAAACTGCTTTGAGAAAGTACCACTTGAATAGAAAATATTGAACAAAACGTACCGTTTGTAGTAAGAGGTCTGAAGATAACAATTTCGTCCAATCGATTCAAGAACTCAGGCCTGAAAGTTGCCCGCACTTCAGTCATAACTTTGTTCCTCACTTCGTCTGTAACTTCGCCACTACCCTTGCCGGCTTCCGCTTCTTCAGCAGCTTCTTGCAAATGACGATAACCAACATTTGATGTCAGAATAATGACGGTGTTTGAGAAGTCGACAGTTCTGCCTTTACCGTCTGTGAGACGGCCATCGTCAAGGACCTGAAGCAAGATATTGAGAACTTGAGGGTGTGCTTTCTCGACTTCGTCGAAAAGAACGACGTTGTAAGGTCTTCGTCTGATCGCTTCCGATAGCTGACCCCCTTCTTCGTAACTAGAGTAATAATGTTTAGCAAAATTAGTACTTTGTGGCAATTTTACTAGACTAATGATATAGACTTACCCAACGTAACCAGGTGGCGATCCGATAAGGCGGGCGACAGAATGGGCTTCCATATATTCTGAGCCGTCTATTCTAACGATGTGCTTTTCGTCGTCAAACAATTCTTCTGCAAGAGCTTTAGACAATTCGGTTTTGCCCGTTCCTGTGGGACCCAAGAACAGGAAGGCCCCTATCGGCTGACCCTCACGACCAAGTCCACTTCGATTTCTCAAGACTGCTCTAGCGACAGCTTCCACAGCTTCGTCTTGGCCAACTAATCGTTCGTGCAGCTTGTCGGCGAGACCCAATAAGCGGTCCACTTGAGACTTCGACAGTTTAGAAACCGGGATGCCAGTCCATCGTGACACAACTTCGTTTATTTGCTCGGCTGAATAGATAGATTGGGTGAAAAGTCAGTAAAGAGCAATTGATAACACATAATATACACAAAGAACAGATTATAACATACCAGTGACAAGTTCAGTGAGGATACCGTTACCGCCAGTTGTAGCAGCTTCGTCCAGGCGTTTCTTCCTTTCAGTTTCTAATTCCTGAATCTTTCGTTGAACTTCCGGGATGGCGTAGTACTGCAAATCTGCCGCAAGTGCCAAGTCTATATATTTCATATTAGACGTTATTATATGGTTTACAAGCAAGCTCGAGCAAAAGTATAAAGTTAGGATTTACATACCATATTTTCTCTCTGCTTCGGCCACTTTCACTTTCAGATCTTCGAGTTTTTTGTTCAAGCTTCTTAGTTCATCCAGTCTAGCCTTCTCTTCCTGATATCTTGCAATCAATGGTTTCAACTGTTCTTTCAGTCGACTCATTTCTTCTTCAACCTTCTGCAATCGACTTTTACTGACGGCGTCCTTTTCTTTGCTTAACGCTGTTGCTTCAATTTCAAGAGACATGATACGTCGTTCAAGAGTATCGATAACTTCGGGTTGAGAGTCCAATTGAACTCGAGTTGATGCACAGGCTTCGTCAAGTAAGTCGATTGCTTTGTCGGGTAAGAATCTGTTGGTGATATATCTGTGGGACAGCTGAGCAGCTGCAACGATCGCGCTATCGAGAATACGAACACCATGATGTGTCTCGTATCGTTCCTTTAAACCACGCAGAATAGTGATCGCATCTGAATGAACATGATAGTTAATATTTAAAGTGAAATCATAACGATTGAAGTTTAACAGAACGTACCAGTGACAGTAGGTTGATCGACATAGACCTGTTGAAATCGCCTCTCAAAAGCTGGATCCTTCTCGACATATTTTTTGTATTCATCGAGAGTCGTAGCGCCGATACATCTCAATTCACCTCTGGCCAACATAGGTTTCAATAGGTTACCGGCGTCCATGGCACCTTCGGATTTACCGGCACCAATAACTGTGTGGATTTCATCGATGAATAAAATGATTTTGCCTTCAGCTTCTTTGACTTCCTTGAGGACGGCTTTTAGTCGTTCTTCAAATTCCCCCTAAAACAACAATGCGCATTAGTTTGGGTAACAAGCGAGAAAGGATTTAAAAGCGTAAGCAAATGGCATACCCTGTATTTTGCACCAGCTATTAAAGCACCCATATCAAGTGAGAATAGTCGACATTGTAGATTAGCCGGTACATCTTTACGAACGATACGTTGAGCAAGACCTTCAACCTAGTGTAGGGAATTTGAGAAATAAGATAGATGTTAGAACAAGCACGTTTGATAGGGTTCTGTTTGTAATTAATGGATACTTACGATGGCAGTTTTCCCCACACCGGGTTCTCCTATCAACACTGGATTGTTTTTGGTACGTCGGGATAGAATTCTGATAACTCGTCGAATTTCTTCATCCCTCCCCAACACAGGATCTAATTTCCCAGATTCTGCCAACTGTATCAAGTCAATAGCGTATTTACCCAATGCATCAAAAGTTTCGTCTCCACTTTTTCCTTCGATCCTTCTGTTTCCTCTTATCTTCTCGATCGTCATATCCATACTTTTTTTGTTAACCCCACATTCTGCCCACGCTTTCATGATATCATTTTGATCCAAGAGTGCCAAAACGAGGTGATCAATCGCCAAGTGACTGTCCTTTTGCTTCTTCTGGCACTCCTGCGCATCTCGTAATAGTTTCAGAGCAGATTGATGGAGTCCGATATCGACTGGAGCAGGTTCTTGCGAGGGTAATCGCACAAGCATTCGTTTTACATTTCGTTCAGCTATTATTGGGTCACCACCGGATTTTGTGATGACAGATTTCAGATATCCTTCGGGATCATCAAGCAGAGCACTGGCAATGTGAGCAGGGTATAGTTGAATATGGCTGTACTCTCTTGCCAATTCTTGTGCGGCCAACAGAATTTTGTTTGTCTAGCAGAAGAAAAGACCGTCAGTCTGCATGCTAACTTCAAACCATAGACAACAGAATGCTCTGGGATGAATGAACAAACGTACCTTGTCTGTAAAGTTGTCTGGATTCAATGACATGACTGAAACTTCGGTACTGACGAATTGACGGTGTTGATTGTGCTATTCAAAGGGTTTTCTGCAAATAGTATTGTGAGAATGTATCGGTTTGGTGCGAGTGTGTGCTATAAGTTTACAATATTAAAGGCCCTCGGTCGTCGACCGGCCCTTATATATAATGTCGCGCGGATTTTGCTCAAATTTTCTACAGGATGCGCGAACTTTCCTACAAATGATGTAATGATGACTCACGTGCCATTTGCCGTATTGTCCTCCTTGCTGGTCGACTGAGGCAACTGGGCACCGGCCATCACTCCCAATCCATCATTATTGTATTCGCACGAATATAGGCCGCTATTCATGATGTATACATCTGATACTGCATCCTGATTCCTGCAATGCTTGGATGATTAGTTTGCTAATTTGCTAAGTGGCATAGTTCTGCAAAAGTCAATAGCCGGCAGAGCAAGCAGAATTTGCCGATTGGCACTCATGAATTACACCCATGCAATAGTTAAACCTATAAACAAACTTTCTGGTGCCTATATGCCCTGAATTTTGGTATGCGCACAGTCAGTGGCACTATTTTTTAGTAACATTCGCATCACTTATGTTTAAAAGTATATATATAATTTTAAGCCCCACACCAGTAGCGGTTTTCGTGGTGTAGTTGGTTATCACGTCTGTCTAACAATCATGAAATAATCATTGTATGAAGTACACAGACGGTCTCCAGTTCGAATCTGGACGAAAACACTTTTTAGCACTTTTGAGGTCACTTTTTAGATGTTGAATGACTTCATCTTTCTTATAATCCCGAATTTAATGGATACGACAAATAGTTCCATGGCGATTGCAAAATTTAGATCCCCTAAACTATTTTGGATTAATGTAGTTAAAATTAACTCATCATATTTTTAGAAATAGCCCAAGGAGCAGACTTAAAAATCATTATATATAACCAGCTATGCAGTACGTTCCAAAGTGTTGAAGTATCGTTAACGGCTTTTGCCGCTTTTTCTCCCGTCTTACAACATCTCAAATTCTCAATGCTCAGAATATGTGCAGTCACGAACGTTACGTGAGTTCTCATCATCAGCAGTGGGGTCGAAACCACTAAAGTGCACCAAACTTGCAGAATCCCTGATTGACAGAAGCGAAGTTGAAACCAATTTGTTTCAAGGGGAGCCTTTGTTCGCGTTCTGAAATTTTTCAAAAGAGCATAAACAGATTTGAAATCAGTTTTAAGTCTTTAAGGGCTTATTGTTGCTTGCAAAACCAGAAATTCAACTAGATCCGTCTTAAAAAGTGCATTCCTCCCCCTCAATTCACTACATGAAAAAGTTTTGAAGCAATGATTATCAACTTTCAGTTTTGTCTGATACTGGCATTCGCATATCTGGCGAGTTCTACTCCAGTTACTTCAAAGAAACGGTTCACCTGGTGCGGTGCCGGAGGTCTGCTATATAAATATTTTTCTTGCTGCGACACATAACAATTTCTAACATCTCATAATATCGCAATCAATGAATAGATGGTTCGACCTCCCCGCCAGAATTCTGTCTTTCGCCACCTTCGTTATCAAAAGAGATTGACGGCCGTCAACACACTTTATTGGGATGGTATGTTTAACTTTGTATCTCCTTATTGTTTCCTTTCGCTTTTCAGTTTGTGTTAATAGACATGGTCATATTAGGAGCGGTCACAGCAATGAATTCCGACTCTCCCTAAAAATGTTGAGATCAAAGAAGACTTCATCGGGACCGGTGGGCACTGGGGTATACATGTACGAAATTCTTTTTTAAGCAATTCTTCTCTACGTTACTTTATCTGATTCAATACCATGTCTGATTGTCAACAGATACGAATCACTGGATACCGTGAGAGAGTTGATGAAGGAAAGATGTAAGACCAATTTATTATTTAACTGCGAATTGAGGAACACAGCGAGTGACTAATATGTCTCTTCATTTTGTTTGCCAATGTAGATAGATCCCCAGAGATTTGTGCAACGTATCTTCCGACTTCCGCTTTCAAATATTTGTATAAAGTTATTTTCCCCCGGGAATACAGTGTCCACGACGAAAGATTTGGAGTCACGGACAACTACGAAATTCCAAAAGAAATGCAAATTTATCTCGGGTTGTTAATAGATTCTGGAGTGACGCCGAAAGAAATTGGCACCGACACTGAGAATATTATTGCTCTCACCTCATTGGAAGCTGTCCTAAACAACGACGATGACGATGAGATCAGGTACTAAACTCTAATTTGATTGTCTTCTAGTTTGACAGCTAACCCTAAGTTTGTTTCATTTCATACAGAAATAGGTTACAAATGAAAATTCCTTTAAAGTTCAAATACTTACTTCAATTCCAATGTGTGAGAATAGAAAGTTCTTATCAGTGGCAAGAAATTCCGACTTGGAATGAACGAAGTCAAGATCCGAAGACAACACCGTTTTCTAATGAATGGGTGTTCTATAATAAGAACCCACCGCAGATGTTTTTCGTTGATCGCAAAGGAAAGGTGTCATAGAAGTTGAATGAACCGTGACTTTTAAACTTTCCAGATGAATGGGAATTGATAGAGAAAACCATAAATTAATATACATGTACACATATTCTTATGAGTTGCCAGGATTTAACACTGTCCCTAGATATCTTTAAATAATTAGCCCTCTCTTCCAAACATCTCTCTGCGCTACAGATTCGGATAAATCTCAGAGATTTTTCACAGCATGATACTACACGCAAATCACATTTGACACTCAAAATTTAGTAATTAAATCAAATAACCCAGTCATCTACAAGAGAAAGCTGATATCATATCAAATATAATTTATGAAAAGTTTGCATAAAACATCCTATTGAAATCTAAACAAACAGCGGCGGGATGAATTTTCCCTTAGTTCCTGTAATGTTGAAATAATTTTGTAAAGCAACACCAGTTTTACAAGAACTCTACGGCCGAGTAAATCAGAGAAACTTATGAAGTCCATATCCTTTTTTATATATTAAAGGCCATTTGATTTTATTTGGGATGCAATCCTTCTTTGGTTCTTCTAGATAAAATTTATTCGTCATCAACATTATCTTGTTATAAATCATAACATCAAATCAACACATTTTTTTCTGGACAGGGGTTCTTTGTGTGATTCAAGTCAGAACCTGATTGTTCAACCGGTGCGAATACCACCGCGCCCGCGTAAGTTTAACCGAGACCGAAGGGATTCGAAGTGATCCGAAACGGTGAGCAACAAAACTAAACCCTTCTTCAGTTGTGATCTGAATTGAGAAAGCTGAAGAGTCGATTACCTATAAATTAACTTCCCGTCACTTGGGATTTCCTCCAGCTTTCTTGAACTTCGGGTTTAAAACAGTAGAACTCTTGTTCAGCAAATGGATCCTTTCCAACAATCTTACTTGCATGATAAAGTATTTGTTGAAAATCTGCCGATTCCATTGACTGAAATGGAACATTGTTGGAAACAATCCATTTGCTGACTAAGAGTTCTACTGTTTTACAGTGTCTAAAGCGATATTTTTCCGTGATACTGGTTTCATAACTGAAATGGAACATGTGAGTTTTTATTTCCCAATCAAATACAGGTGTCATAATCGGGGTTCGAGTGTCCGTAGTTCATAGTTCGAGTTTCAACTCTGGGGGATCCAATAGTTCAGTTCAGTTCAATAAGTGTCTTATTCCAATTTCCTAACCTACTATGTAAGACGTTCGCCTTATATACATTTCCAGGGCGGACTTATTACTCAGCGCAACTACTATTCTAAGAACTAGTATTACATGATTCGCTAACTATGATAACCAATCATACAACACTTGCCGATCTTCACATCAGCAGATCGTTCTTTTCCTTACAACAGGTTAAGTCAATATCGTCTCAATATGTCATATGTGGACTGCTGGTACCGATATTCCGATTTTTGGTGCAGTTGCACACTTCATGAATGAAGACTTTTTGATGATCGACACAGTGCTTGACTTCAGTGAATTTAAAGCTGGAAAGCACAGCGGAGAAACTTTGCCGAGCATCTGATGGCTTTATTGAATACTTATGGCCTTTAACAAAGGTACAACCAGCTGTGAGATTCTCTTCATTTTTCACAAATATTATATTAACCTATTTTGAACATGTAGTTAGGTGCAATCCCCGTCGACAACGCCGCAAACAATGTGACTACGTCGAAAAATGTAGAAAGTATTTACCGAAAAAGCCATGATATACTGATACATTGGATAGCTGAGGATAAAATGCTTCGATGCTTAGCTCAAACATTTAACCTTATCGTTGAAGAAGCTTTAGAAATGCCTGATATTGCAAGTTTGGTTTGAGAAGGTTTGTGGAATGTCAGAATAATTTAGGTTAGGTTAGGTCCAGAAGAATGGTCGACCAGAAGATTCTAATGGATATTATACTAAAAACGTTGTATTCAAAGAAACTTTTCAATATCGTTAATAAATGGTAAATGTTTTGATAATCTGATTATATTTAACTCTAATTTGTAAGAATATTTCCTATCTAACTACAGGTCCAGCGGACGTGCCCGACTCCTAGTTTGCTTAAAGTAACTATTTGTTATTGAAATAAGTCACTATTGCTACTGGTGCATAAATATTAAATCACAATTCCACCGAATCTTTTCGGATGCTCAGCGGCTGCTCCTCAGTAGGTTACCAAGAGAGCTGGCGACATACAACCAAAACCTTGCCACGGTTGAATTGGACTATCGACATTAAGAATACTAAGCGACTAGCCGACTACAGAACATTTCACGCAGTTGCTACCAATTTAAACTTACGTTGGATTGATTCACAAATGTGAGTATTATTGCAGGAGCACCGGATACATTTTCCTGAAACTCAGGAATTTCCTCCAAGGAGCTCCTTGTTATAACAAGTTCCTTAGTGGGTCACATCTCAAAAATCAGCTTAACAAGCACCGCTAGGCCACCAAGGTGAAGGAACCCACTTTCACGCGCATCCCTGTTTCAATCAAGATTTAACCGACACCTAAAATGAATCAGAAACCCTGAGGACTAAACCATAAAGCTGTCAATTTGTAACATGTATTGAGAAAGCTGAAGTGTTGGTAACCCCATAAATTGAAGTCTCGTCCCGTCGAGGTTCCTTCCACTTACTCTTGCATTTGAACAAAAAAAAAATCACGACATTCTATTCGCCGTTCCCTCCGAGATGAATACTTTGTATGCCAACCTTTGCCTTCTGCTCACGCTGATATACTTGGTCAATTCTACTCCCGTAGACCCAAACAAGCAATTTTCACATTGTGGTTCTGCAGGTTTGGATTTTCCTTCAAATCTCCGAAACCTGTATGCGCGGTTTTGCAGTTCCTTTGACGACACACAAAATTTGAAAATTAAATAGGTAATACAGAAATGTGCTTATTACCGCCTTCCTTGACAAGACACATTGAAGGCCACGAATACACTTTCTTAGGATGGTATGTTTATCTTTTTCTGTTCTTTATCAAATATTACCTGTAAGTTTATAACGACATTTGAAAATGAATAGGAGTAGCTACAGCGATGAGTTTCGGTTTTCAATCAAGATGTTGGGCAATCTTAAACATTCCTCTAGTGGACCACTTGGTCGATCGGTATACATGTATGGATAATGTTCGTCATAAGTCTAGTGTCTCAATATTCACTCTCAAGCTTTAATTTTTGATTTTCAGATACGAAAAATTGGATACAGTGAGAGAATTAATGAAGAAAAGATGTATGATGAATATGCAATCATTACTTCCTGCGTGACACGAGTAGTCGACCATTAACAGCATCTTTGAATAATTCTTTTCAATGTAGACAAATCGCCGGAAATATGTGCCACTTATCTGCCAACTAATATTTTTCAAGATCTCTATAAAGTCGTTTTTCCCCGTAATTTCCAAAAATACGACAAACTGTACAAGGTTACGGATAAATACAAAATTCCGAGTTACATGTTCCTTTACCTCGACTATTTGAAACAAACAAAACTTATAGACGAACAAATTTCCAAATCTTCAGATAAGATTACGGCTTTTACATCATTGAACGATAATCAAGATGTTGATGCATGGCACGAGCCGTTGTAAGAATATTCTTAATCTACTGATCATTAGCAGTCATAGACCAGACCACTAACGATAGCGTTTATTTGTTTCCTGCAGAAATAATTTACAAATGGGATTCCCTATTACCTACATGCACTTTCTCAAATTCCAATGCATGAGTTTAGCTGATTCTTACGGATTGCAGGACTTCCCGACTTGGAAGGAGCAAAGTGAAGATCCAAAGGTTTCTCCGTTTCTCAATCGATGGGTATTTCACAATAGGAATCCCAAGACAAAGTTTTATGTTGAAATCAGTGGAGAACTTACAGCATGATAAAATGAAAGCAATACTCCAACTTATAAAAAGTGGATTGATATAATAAAAAATTTGGGCATCTACAACATCATGGATCATTGGATTACGGATGATCACTAGAATCTCAATTTATTCTTGATTGCTTGGTTTCATCTCGCATGATTGTAAATAGGAAATACAATTTACAGGTATACATTTTGGATCTGTTTGAAGAGTTTTCCTCTTCGCGTCGGATGGATGGGATAGAGTTTGCAATGATTTGGAGGTCCACTAGCACAGATATATTTAATCGATTGATTCTTATTGGGTAATGGGAATACCAATATATACATCGAACTACAAGCATGTTCATAAGCCGAATGACGCACTATCTGTCTGGTGTAAGTCCGTTTTATGTCCTCCTCAGTGGATAAGCTGGACGCTTTTGTGCGCAACTGCCGCAAAACGGACCAGATTCGACCAAGTCATTTAACCATCATAAATAAACTCATTTCAACGCCAAATAAACACGAAACGCGTCCCTATTAATCGACGTTTCGTGATGCCTTTACCCGTCAGCAACCTCCTGATTCCTTTCAGCCTCGGATCATTCAAAACTAACCGCAACAGAAATGAAACAGGGAAAATTTAAGGAACAGGACAAACCAAAATTGATGAATCGTTGACATCGTAAACAAATCACGATGTTCGATTCTGAAAAACAAAACGACTTACAATACATCAAAAAGAGCATTTTTTTCAATTCCAACCTGTTGTCTTCTGGCATTGAATGAACTACACCCATAGCTTTTAAACCACAAAAGACCAGAAAGAACGAAAAGAACAAAAAGACATGACAATATTGTTACTCCCGTTTTTGATCTTCTCGATTTGTGTTTGTGTAGGCTTTGTACATTCCGTAGAGGTAAAACGACAATTTATAGGATGGTAAGTCGGAGTAAAATACAGTTTTCCTTGATTTACTTAATCCTTTATCTACTCCTCGCCAATCGACGAATTAAATTCGAAGGCGGAATAGTAGAATATGATACAAGAAAAGAGTAGAATGAAAGTACTGATTATTCTGCATTTTTTTTTTTTTGGTTTTTTTTTTT
>JAHLJZ010000157.1:0-21465 GCA_025602915.1 Paraphysoderma sedebokerense
CCCCTGCGCAACTCGACTAGGTTTGGTGGGAGGTGCGTGGTGTGCTGCTAAAAAACCAACTGAACAGAGTCTCGGCCAAAAGGGCACAATCACCATCGAGAGGGATTGCGGAGAAGATTCTTTCTTCATTTCTCGGAATGGAGATACAACCTTTGCTGGCGTTGCTGACGGCGTCGGGTCCTGGACCTTGAAAGGTGTCGATCCAAAATGGTTTAGTTGGGGATTGACAAATAAGTGCGTAAATTCTGTGTTTGTCCCACCTGTTTCCTATCAGTGTTATTTTGTATTCACACTTCTCGGTAATCTTCCAGTTGGCAGGCAGTTGCCAGCCCCGACAAACCGCCGAAAGAGGTCATGCAGCAAGGCTATGAAAGATTGCTTGAGAGCAAATCGGTGGAACATGGGTCCGCCACTGCCGTCATCATCAAATATGATCATGATACCGTATGTATTACTTTAGCTAATTAACCGACAAATTCACAGTTGCTTTCGCTCGAGGCGTTTCTGAGTACTGTCCTTTGAGTGGTGCCCTCACAAGTTATAATATACAGGCCAAATTGTCCACTGCTGTGCTTAGTGATAGCCTTTACATGATCATCCGTGACGGCCAAGTAATATTTAAGTCAGAGGCGATGCAACGTTCATTCAACGTGTAAGTGATTTTTTCTTTATTAGAATTGATGACAAAGAAATACGAGGCTAAATATGTGCTTTCCACATTTTATTCTCAGGCCATTCCAATTGCACAGCGCAAAAGAGATATCTTCAATTCCAGAAACAGATGCTGCAACCTTTGAGCACGATTTACAAGTGGGCGATAGTAGGCATCGTTAGGCATCATCTTGATCTTACTATCGGAACTGTTTATTAACTCGTTTTGCTTTTGTTAGTTGTGGTCGTTGGATCTGATGGTATGTAGTGTCAACAGCTCATCCAGCCATATTATTGTAGCAGTACATTATTTAAATAGGTTTGTTCGATAACTCTGAGGATACGGATATTCTTGAGTCTCTCAGATCTTCGAACATCCGACGTAATCCTTCGAACCGTATTGTCGCAAAAGATATGCATGACGAAAGTATGGGTCAATTAGCTCAAATGCTGGGGGAGCAAGCAAAGAGATATATGACTGATCTCGATAAAGTCGCCCCGTTCACTAAAACTTATAATATAATTCATAATTCACAATTTGTTGGTAATGTATCGGTCGGGCTTTCATCACAACACCTGATTTAGATAAAAGACTAACACTCATGCGTTTTTAACATTTATTTTTAGGCGGGAAGGTAGACGATGTATGTATTTTTCGTTATTGCTAATTGGAACATTCAGATATGCTAACGTTCCTCTGTTTACAGGTTACTGTTCTTGCCTTTATGATTACCGAATCTGAAAGTTGAGCAACTTGAACAGTGATTTCACCAATGCTTCCCGCTATTGATCTGTTGATGAGTAAAAATATAGGAAATCTTGATATGATTTAGTTAATTACTTTCACTGCAACACCTATTATAATTAAAATTCACATCCACAGATAGACAAGATAGTAAGATTGGATGTACTGGAGTTTCTGTAGTTTAGCCGCGCCGCTTATTTAATATAATTGTACTTTACTACATAAGTGTTATGTCGTCACACCATCCTATCTTAAAAGTTGATTACTTTCATGGAAACGCTGTGCTCTTGTTTCCATAATTAGCGACGGCTCTACCTTTTTGTCACAGAAAGATTATGAATTTTTTTATTTCTTGTTGATGTGACACGTCTTTAACTTTAACCTGGCGTAACAATAAGAAACCACATATTATTTTCTACGAAGTAATGTTATAGACCATGCTTGACGATGAAACATCGCACTAAGTTCCATATGTTTATCAATATCTTTAGTGTTTTACGAAATAAATGTTGTACGAATTCATTTTGGCAGTCTGTGTATGTCTGTAGCAATTTGAATTACTTGTGCACCTTGCGCAATCAACGACATTGGCTGAAACCGTTTTTAACTACCATAAGTACCGAACGTACTAGGTTTCACCAACAGCCACCTATTGTATAGAGCAGTTGCATTGATAATGACACTATTATTTGATTCAATACGCAAATATATAGGAGATGTCACTCTTCTATTTCTAGCCCCGTACTGCAACGATTCCCATCAGTAGGGTGAGAAGAAACCAACGAATCAGTTGAGTTGGCAAGGGTGCTTCAAACAAAGTACATATTATAGTCCGGTTTTTCTTCACTGATTTGTGATTCTGGTATTTGATTCTCCGGTCTGTGCCTAGACGCGAATAATTGTGCTGATTCTCTCCTGAAACCGAGCAACAAGGAGCAGGAAGATAATTTGAAACCATGGTTATTTCTGTGCGTCGGTTCAACTATGTAACAAATTATAAATATGCAGAGACAGTCTAAGACATTTCATCAACTTATTTTTCGGAATGGCCAAATCTATCAGAATTCTCGTATTGCTCGCGTTCTTGGCTTTGGGTTCTGCAACTCGTGGTCAACATATTCAAAACCGTATGTTTCGTAGTTTTTTCTCGGCGAAATCAGACATTTCAGATGAACCGGGCGTTAATGATAGTGGAGAAATGACACCAGGAGATATGCATGGAGCGGGTGAAAAGCACGCATCTCGATATGGTATGTGCGTTTGAAAGCCCGTTTCAATGGTTAATAACTAGTAGTAATTCTAAATTCGCTGACCCCTGCGCAACTCGACTAGGTTTGGTGGGAGGTGCGTGGTGTGCTGCTAAAAAACCAACTGAACAGAGTCTCGGCCAAAAGGGCACAATCACCATCGAGAGGGATTGCGGAGAAGATTCTTTCTTCATTTCTCGGAATGGAGATACAACCTTTGCTGGCGTTGCTGACGGCGTCGGGTCCTGGACCTTGAAAGGTGTCGATCCAAAATGGTTTAGTTGGGGATTGACAAATAAGTGCGTAAATTCTGTGTTTGTCCCACCTGTTTCCTATCAGTGTTATTTTGTATTCACACTTCTCGGTAATCTTCCAGTTGGCAGGCAGTTGCCAGCCCCGACAAACCGCCGAAAGAGGTCATGCAGCAAGGCTATGAAAGATTGCTTGAGAGCAAATCGGTGGAACATGGGTCCGCCACTGCCGTCATCATCAAATATGATCATGATACCGTATGTATTACTTTAGCTAATTAACCGACAAATTCACAGTTGCTTTCGCTCGAGGCGTTTCTGAGTACTGTCCTTTGAGTGGTGCCCTCACAAGTTATAATATACAGGCCAAATTGTCCACTGCTGTGCTTAGTGATAGCCTTTACATGATCATCCGTGACGGCCAAGTAATATTTAAGTCAGAGGCGATGCAACGTTCATTCAACGTGTAAGTGATTTTTTCTTTATTAGAATTGATGACAAAGAAATACGAGGCTAAATATGTGCTTTCCACATTTTATTCTCAGGCCATTCCAATTGCACAGCGCAAAAGAGATATCTTCAATTCCAGAAACAGATGCTGCAACCTTTGAGCACGATTTACAAGTGGGCGATAGTAGGCATCGTTAGGCATCATCTTGATCTTACTATCGGAACTGTTTATTAACTCGTTTTGCTTTTGTTAGTTGTGGTCGTTGGATCTGATGGTATGTAGTGTCAACAGCTCATCCAGCCATATTATTGTAGCAGTACATTATTTAAATAGGTTTGTTCGATAACTCTGAGGATACGGATATTCTTGAGTCTCTCAGATCTTCGAACATCCGACGTAATCCTTCGAACCGTATTGTCGCAAAAGATATGCATGACGAAAGTATGGGTCAATTAGCTCAAATGCTGGGGGAGCAAGCAAAGAGATATATGACTGATCTCGATAAAGTCGCCCCGTTCACTAAAACTTATAATATAATTCATAATTCACAATTTGTTGGTAATGTATCGGTCGGGCTTTCATCACAACACCTGATTTAGATAAAAGACTAACACTCATGCGTTTTTAACATTTATTTTTAGGCGGGAAGGTAGACGATGTATGTATTTTTCGTTATTGCTAATTGGAACATTCAGATATGCTAACGTTCCTCTGTTTACAGGTTACTGTTCTTGCCTTTATGATTACCGAATCTGAAAGTTGAGCAACTTGAACAGTGATTTCACCAATGCTTCCCGCTATTGATCTGTTGATGAGTAAAAATATAGGAAATCTTGATATGATTTAGTTAATTACTTTCACTGCAACACCTATTATAATTAAAATTCACATCCACAGATAGACAAGATAGTAAGATTGGATGTACTGGAGTTTCTGTAGTTTAGCCGCGCCGCTTATTTAATATAATTGTACTTTACTACATAAGTGTTATGTCGTCACACCATCCTATCTTAAAAGTTGATTACTTTCATGGAAACGCTGTGCTCTTGTTTCCATAATTAGCGACGGCTCTACCTTTTTGTCACAGAAAGATTATGAATTTTTTTATTTCTTGTTGATGTGACACGTCTTTAACTTTAACCTGGCGTAACAATAAGAAACCACATATTATTTTCTACGAAGTAATGTTATAGACCATGCTTGACGATGAAACATCGCACTAAGTTCCATATGTTTATCAATATCTTTAGTGTTTTACGAAATAAATGTTGTACGAATTCATTTTGGCAGTCTGTGTATGTCTGTAGCAATTTGAATTACTTGTGCACCTTGCGCAATCAACGACATTGGCTGAAACCGTTTTTAACTACCATAAGTACCGAACGTACTAGGTTTCACCAACAGCCACCTATTGTATAGAGCAGTTGCATTGATAATGACACTATTATTTGATTCAATACGCAAATATATAGGAGATGTCACTCTTCTATTTCTAGCCCCGTACTGCAACGATTCCCATCAGTAGGGTGAGAAGAAACCAACGAATCAGTTGAGTTGGCAAGGGTGCTTCAAACAAAGTACATATTATAGTCCGGTTTTTCTTCACTGATTTGTGATTCTGGTATTTGATTCTCCGGTCTGTGCCTAGACGCGAATAATTGTGCTGATTCTCTCCTGAAACCGAGCAACAAGGAGCAGGAAGATAATTTGAAACCATGGTTATTTCTGTGCGTCGGTTCAACTATGTAACAAATTATAAATATGCAGAGACAGTCTAAGACATTTCATCAACTTATTTTTCGGAATGGCCAAATCTATCAGAATTCTCGTATTGCTCGCGTTCTTGGCTTTGGGTTCTGCAACTCGTGGTCAACATATTCAAAACCGTATGTTTCGTAGTTTT
This sequence comes from Paraphysoderma sedebokerense, assembly GCA_025602915.1. Classification (NCBI taxonomy): domain Eukaryota; kingdom Fungi; phylum Blastocladiomycota; class Physodermatomycetes; order Physodermatales; family Physodermataceae; genus Paraphysoderma; species Paraphysoderma sedebokerense. The sequence continues at coordinate 5,249 of JAHLJZ010000157.1, forward strand.
TTCTCGGCGAAATCAGACATTTCAGATGAACCGGGCGTTAATGATAGTGGAGAAATGACACCAGGAGATATGCATGGAGCGGGTGAAAAGCACGCATCTCGATATGGTATGTGCGTTTGAAAGCCCGTTTCAATGGTTAATAACTAGTAGTAATTCTAAATTCGCTGACCCCTGCGCAACTCGACTAGGTTTGGTGGGAGGTGCGTGGTGTGCTGCTAAAAAACCAACTGAACAGAGTCTCGGCCAAAAGGGCACAATCACCATCGAGAGGGATTGCGGAGAAGATTCTTTCTTCATTTCTCGGAATGGAGATACAACCTTTGCTGGCGTTGCTGACGGCGTCGGGTCCTGGACCTTGAAAGGTGTCGATCCAAAATGGTTTAGTTGGGGATTGACAAATAAGTGCGTAAATTCTGTGTTTGTCCCACCTGTTTCCTATCAGTGTTATTTTGTATTCACACTTCTCGGTAATCTTCCAGTTGGCAGGCAGTTGCCAGCCCCGACAAACCGCCGAAAGAGGTCATGCAGCAAGGCTATGAAAGATTGCTTGAGAGCAAATCGGTGGAACATGGGTCCGCCACTGCCGTCATCATCAAATATGATCATGATACCGTATGTATTACTTTAGCTAATTAACCGACAAATTCACAGTTGCTTTCGCTCGAGGCGTTTCTGAGTACTGTCCTTTGAGTGGTGCCCTCACAAGTTATAATATACAGGCCAAATTGTCCACTGCTGTGCTTAGTGATAGCCTTTACATGATCATCCGTGACGGCCAAGTAATATTTAAGTCAGAGGCGATGCAACGTTCATTCAACGTGTAAGTGATTTTTTCTTTATTAGAATTGATGACAAAGAAATACGAGGCTAAATATGTGCTTTCCACATTTTATTCTCAGGCCATTCCAATTGCACAGCGCAAAAGAGATATCTTCAATTCCAGAAACAGATGCTGCAACCTTTGAGCACGATTTACAAGTGGGCGATAGTAGGCATCGTTAGGCATCATCTTGATCTTACTATCGGAACTGTTTATTAACTCGTTTTGCTTTTGTTAGTTGTGGTCGTTGGATCTGATGGTATGTAGTGTCAACAGCTCATCCAGCCATATTATTGTAGCAGTACATTATTTAAATAGGTTTGTTCGATAACTCTGAGGATACGGATATTCTTGAGTCTCTCAGATCTTCGAACATCCGACGTAATCCTTCGAACCGTATTGTCGCAAAAGATATGCATGACGAAAGTATGGGTCAATTAGCTCAAATGCTGGGGGAGCAAGCAAAGAGATATATGACTGATCTCGATAAAGTCGCCCCGTTCACTAAAACTTATAATATAATTCATAATTCACAATTTGTTGGTAATGTATCGGTCGGGCTTTCATCACAACACCTGATTTAGATAAAAGACTAACACTCATGCGTTTTTAACATTTATTTTTAGGCGGGAAGGTAGACGATGTATGTATTTTTCGTTATTGCTAATTGGAACATTCAGATATGCTAACGTTCCTCTGTTTACAGGTTACTGTTCTTGCCTTTATGATTACCGAATCTGAAAGTTGAGCAACTTGAACAGTGATTTCACCAATGCTTCCCGCTATTGATCTGTTGATGAGTAAAAATATAGGAAATCTTGATATGATTTAGTTAATTACTTTCACTGCAACACCTATTATAATTAAAATTCACATCCACAGATAGACAAGATAGTAAGATTGGATGTACTGGAGTTTCTGTAGTTTAGCCGCGCCGCTTATTTAATATAATTGTACTTTACTACATAAGTGTTATGTCGTCACACCATCCTATCTTAAAAGTTGATTACTTTCATGGAAACGCTGTGCTCTTGTTTCCATAATTAGCGACGGCTCTACCTTTTTGTCACAGAAAGATTATGAATTTTTTTATTTCTTGTTGATGTGACACGTCTTTAACTTTAACCTGGCGTAACAATAAGAAACCACATATTATTTTCTACGAAGTAATGTTATAGACCATGCTTGACGATGAAACATCGCACTAAGTTCCATATGTTTATCAATATCTTTAGTGTTTTACGAAATAAATGTTGTACGAATTCATTTTGGCAGTCTGTGTATGTCTGTAGCAATTTGAATTACTTGTGCACCTTGCGCAATCAACGACATTGGCTGAAACCGTTTTTAACTACCATAAGTACCGAACGTACTAGGTTTCACCAACAGCCACCTATTGTATAGAGCAGTTGCATTGATAATGACACTATTATTTGATTCAATACGCAAATATATAGGAGATGTCACTCTTCTATTTCTAGCCCCGTACTGCAACGATTCCCATCAGTAGGGTGAGAAGAAACCAACGAATCAGTTGAGTTGGCAAGGGTGCTTCAAACAAAGTACATATTATAGTCCGGTTTTTCTTCACTGATTTGTGATTCTGGTATTTGATTCTCCGGTCTGTGCCTAGACGCGAATAATTGTGCTGATTCTCTCCTGAAACCGAGCAACAAGGAGCAGGAAGATAATTTGAAACCATGGTTATTTCTGTGCGTCGGTTCAACTATGTAACAAATTATAAATATGCAGAGACAGTCTAAGACATTTCATCAACTTATTTTTCGGAATGGCCAAATCTATCAGAATTCTCGTATTGCTCGCGTTCTTGGCTTTGGGTTCTGCAACTCGTGGTCAACATATTCAAAACCGTATGTTTCGTAGTTTTTTCTCGGCGAAATCAGACATTTCAGATGAACCGGGCGTTAATGATAGTGGAGAAATGACACCAGGAGATATGCATGGAGCGGGTGAAAAGCACGCATCTCGATATGGTATGTGCGTTTGAAAGCCCGTTTCAATGGTTAATAACTAGTAGTAATTCTAAATTCGCTGACCCCTGCGCAACTCGACTAGGTTTGGTGGGAGGTGCGTGGTGTGCTGCTAAAAAACCAACTGAACAGAGTCTCGGCCAAAAGGGCACAATCACCATCGAGAGGGATTGCGGAGAAGATTCTTTCTTCATTTCTCGGAATGGAGATACAACCTTTGCTGGCGTTGCTGACGGCGTCGGGTCCTGGACCTTGAAAGGTGTCGATCCAAAATGGTTTAGTTGGGGATTGACAAATAAGTGCGTAAATTCTGTGTTTGTCCCACCTGTTTCCTATCAGTGTTATTTTGTATTCACACTTCTCGGTAATCTTCCAGTTGGCAGGCAGTTGCCAGCCCCGACAAACCGCCGAAAGAGGTCATGCAGCAAGGCTATGAAAGATTGCTTGAGAGCAAATCGGTGGAACATGGGTCCGCCACTGCCGTCATCATCAAATATGATCATGATACCGTATGTATTACTTTAGCTAATTAACCGACAAATTCACAGTTGCTTTCGCTCGAGGCGTTTCTGAGTACTGTCCTTTGAGTGGTGCCCTCACAAGTTATAATATACAGGCCAAATTGTCCACTGCTGTGCTTAGTGATAGCCTTTACATGATCATCCGTGACGGCCAAGTAATATTTAAGTCAGAGGCGATGCAACGTTCATTCAACGTGTAAGTGATTTTTTCTTTATTAGAATTGATGACAAAGAAATACGAGGCTAAATATGTGCTTTCCACATTTTATTCTCAGGCCATTCCAATTGCACAGCGCAAAAGAGATATCTTCAATTCCAGAAACAGATGCTGCAACCTTTGAGCACGATTTACAAGTGGGCGATAGTAGGCATCGTTAGGCATCATCTTGGTAAAGGAAATTGTTTATTAACTCTTTTGCTTTTGTTAGTTGTGATCGTTGGATCTGATGGTATATGTTGAAAACAACTCATCTAGGTAGTATTGGAAATGTGGACTAATCTCTGCATATCATAATTAGGTTTGTTCGATAACTCTGAAGATGCGGATATCCTGTTGACCATCGACGAAGCTCCGTTCATCCACCGTCATTTTCCTTCGCAACGGATTGTCACAAAAAATATGAAAGATGTCAATATGAGTCGAGTAGCTAAAATGTTGGGACAGCAAGCGAAGAAGTACATGACCGATGTCGGAAAAATCTCCCCATACATTAAAGCTTATAATATAATTAATAATTCACATTATGTTGGTACAGTATCGGTTGGGTTTTCATCGCGACCTCTGATGACATAAGATACTAACACTCGTACTCTTATAATATTGTTCTTTAGGTGGAAAGGTAGACGACGTATGTACTTTGCATTACTTTAGTCGGCATATTCAGATATACTGATGTTGGTCTGTAAACAGGTTACTGTTCTTGCCTTTATGGTTACCGCCCCTGAACGTTGAACGCTTTGAACAGTAATTCCACTAGTACTTCCCGGAATTGATCTGTTCATGCGTACAAAATAGACAATCTTGATATGATTTACTAATTCAAATAATTGCAACTCCCTGATAATTATAATTGCCAACCATAAATAGACAATCGCATTAATTTGACTGTACTGTATCTAGACTGAATGCTGTAGTTCGAGACTTTGTATTTTTATGTCACTACGAAATTTTTATCTTATCTCGTCGACGTGGCGTCTCTCTCCTCGTTGATGAAGTTTAAAATATCATTCGTGAAATTGGCGTTTGCATCAATAAATTAATTGGACAAATTAAAATTTTTGAACAACACCTGAAATTGCAATGTGTTCACATCTGAATTCGTACATGAGAAAGTGCTTCAATGTATGTTTAGGCTGTGTGTCGGACATATCCACACTGCCCTCAATGACGTTACTTGATGAAGGCAATCCCTGTGTCGACTAAAAATAAATAATCCCCACCGCTACGTGCGAAGTTAACAGGGGAAGTGAAGCTTGACATCGAGTCTGTTTCCCCGGTCTGCGAGTAAGCTCTATTTGCAAGTATTATATGAAACCAAAGGGATTGCAGCAGAGGACTATTTTTAGACGAAGCGGGGGGTGAATTGAAAGTTGGAATTGGCTGTGGGCCGAATGATTGTTATTAATTGCGGTTCCCCAGCGGGTTGCCGGGTTGGCCGCTTCGTTCCCTCCGCGCGAGTGGGAAAGAGGGAACTGCCCAAATATAAACACTCGCTCTCCTCCCTCTCTCCTTCCACCTCCAACACTTCCCATCCTCCAAACATCCCCACCCTCACTATCCCCACCATCCGCAGCTCACTATGTGTGGTATCTTTGCCTATCTCAACTACCTCGTCGAAAAGGACAGAAAATTCATCCTCGACACCCTCGTCAAGGGGTTGGAGCGACTCGAATACAGAGGCTACGACTCGGCCGGTCTGTATCCCCTCTCCTCCATCTTCCCTTCTTTGCATCCCTTCAAGTTCTCTCTTTGTGTTTCCCTTGTTGCTTTCCCTTGCCCCTGCTGCCCGCCACTCTTCTCTTTCCTCAGACTTTCTCACCCTTTCAAGCGTGTGGCGTGATGGTTCATAAGTCATCCTGCCCAGCACTGTGGCTATATTACCTCTACATATGAAACACTGCCCTTTTCGTGTAGTGAATATCCGTTTCAATCTTATGAATAGAAATCTGTCCGCGTTTTCCGTTAGACGATGAACTGCAGACTGCGGAAACTTTTAAAGTCTTTCGGGAAAGGATTTGCCATGGTTCTGTTTAAGAACTTTCATATGTGATTTGTCTTCTTTATCAGTCTTTGTTTTTGAATTATTACTTTTTGCGAATAATTTGTCTCTGTTTAAAAAAGTGGTGAATTGTGCCACCGCAAACGCGAGGCTAACAACATTACGTGTGTAATTAATAGGTCTTGCCATCGACGGCGACAATCCTGGAGATGTTATCCTTTTCAAGCAAGTCGGTAAAGTCGCTGCATTGAAGAAAAAGATTGCAGAGTCCAAGGACTGCAACTTCTCCAAAACTTTTATTTCCCACACCAGTATGGCTCACACACGGTGGGCAACTCACGGTCAACCCTCCGAAAAGAACTCGCATCCTCACCGATCCGACCCCACCAATGAATTCACTGTCGTTCACAATGGTATCATTACCAATTACAAAGAATTGAGAACCGTCTTAGAAAAGAAAGGATATAAGTTCGAAAGTGATACCGATACCGAATGTGTTGCCAAATTGGCAAAGTATGTCTACGATTCACAAAAGGGCAACAAAAACTTGACCTTCACCTCGTTAGTCAAGGGCGTCATTAAAGAATTGGTGCGTTGCGCGAGTTTCGGTTCTTCTCTTTCTCCCGTTGATTTCAATATCTCATCGCATTCCTTTTCCAGGAAGGAGCTTTCGCCCTTATCTTCAAATCTTCAAGATTTCCAAATGAAATGGTTGCCACCAGAAGAGGTTCTCCATTACTTATTGGTGTCAAAACCGACAAGAAATTGAAAGTAGATTTCGTTGACGTCGAATTCTCTGGAGAAGGAGATAAACGTTAGTCCGCTCATAGTATTATCTATTGTGAATCGTAAAAGTTGACACATTGGCTTTCTTCTGTTATTAGTTGCCGAAGATGACAGCGGTCTCCTTAACCCTACCGATCCAACCCACCCCAAACTGCGTCGATCGCAATCCCGTGCTTTCCTCAGTGAAGATGGTATGCCCCAACCCATTGAATATTTCATCGCTTCCGATGCTTCTGCCATCATCGAACACACAAAACGTGTTCTTTATTTGGAAGATGATGATATTGCTCACATTCGCGAAGGCGGTATGTCAAATGGTTTCATTTGGTTTTAAAGTTTTCAATGAGTCTGACAATCCACTCCTAGAACTCCACATCCACCGTCTCAGACGTGACGATGGTGTTTCTTCCCAAAGATACCTTCAAACTTTAGAGATGGAAATTGCCCAGGTTATGAAGGGACATTTCAAGCATTTTATGCAAAAGGAAATCTTTGAACAGCCCGAATCTGTCGTCAATACTATGCGTGGTCGTGTGAATTTCGATACGCACAAAGTTACCTTGGGAGGATTGAAAGCTTACTTGAGTACCATCAGACGATGCCGCAGAATTGTCTTCAGTGCTTGTGGTACCAGTTATCACAGTTGCATTGCTGTGAGTGATTTTCGTTACTTTTTTTTCTATGATATTTAGCTAACCATGATTGTGTTCGAAGACAAGAGCCATTTTCGAAGAATTGACAGAAATTCCCGTTTCTGTTGAATTAGCTTCTGATTTCTTGGATCGCAAATGCCCCATCTTCCGTGACGATGTTTGTGTGTTTGTATCCCAATCTGGTGAAACCGCCGATACCATTTTGGCTCTCAGATACTGTCTCGAACGTGGTGCTTTGTGTGTCGGTGTCACTAACACTGTCGGAAGTACCATCTCGAGAGAAACTCACTGTGGTGTCCATATCAACGCCGGGCCGGAAATCGGTGTTGCGTCCACCAAGGTATAGAGCCATTTTTGTATATCGTCCGACTGCTTTGAACACTCACTTAGTATTTCTCTAGGCATACACTTCCCAATTTATCGCTCTTGTTATGATGGCCATTCAACTCGGAGAAGATCGTGTCAGCATGACTCAGAGACGCATGGAAATCATTGATGGTCTCCACGAACTCCCTCGTCAAATTAAAGAAGTTCTCGCAACTGATGCCGATCTTTTCAAAATGGCGGCTGACGTGTTGGTGAAAGAGCGAAGTTTGTTGATCATGGGCCGTGGCTACCAAAACGCCACATGCTTAGAAGGCGCATTGAAGATCAAGGAAGTCAGTTATATGCACAGTGAGGGTATTTTGGCTGGTGAATTGAAGCACGGTCCTTTGGCGCTGATTGATGAAAATATGCCAGTTATTTTCATCATGACTAGGGACTCTTTGTATCCTGTATGGTTTCTTTTTTCTTACTTCTTTTCTCGGCTCAAATTAATCGATTACTATTATTATGTTTAACAGAAAGTGCAAAGTGCTCTTCAACAAGTGACTGCTCGTAAAGGTCAACCCATCATTGTTTGCAACCCTGGTGACGATGCTCTTTCTCAGTTCCGCACTATCATTGTTCCCCAAACTGTCGATTGCTTGCAAGGGCTTCTTTCTATCATTCCTCTTCAGCTTCTGTCTTACCATTTGGCAGTTTTGAAGAAGGTAGATGTGGATTGCCCAAGGAATCTGGCTAAGGTAAAGTATACTTTAGGATTATAGTGGTTGACAGAATTTGTTAGCTGACCTTCGTTCTGTGCTTCTCAAGTCTGTGACTGTCGAATAGATAGCACGATCAATTTAACGTATATACCAGACTCGAAATTAGAAAAAGTTTGTTGTTGAACATTGCTTCCGCGATTTTACGTCTAATGCGGTGAAGTTCGACTATTGATATTTTGTTTTGTTGTGATATGTTTATATATAGAAAAGTAGGATGGATGAATTAAGTAATTATGTTGTATTCATTGGGCTTCCTTTTCTTGTTGAACGTCGTCAATATAATGTTATTTGTTTGCCTAAGTTTGGTTTTTGTCATGGTGATTGAGTTGGCAAATGTTTGGACTTGAATCTGTTTTTGGCGATATTCCTACGAGATTGCCATAACTGAATGTGTTGCATAGTCGGCTTTAGTATGACATTGCTGATGATGGAGGGAATGAGAGAACCTGATTCTGGTGTGTGTTGTTCACAGTCTGATGGAAACAAATAAATCCTTTGTTGACGCGTTGATTCCGATTGAGGGAATTTTCCCATTCTCTCGTTCCCTCATCTCTATTCGCAATCGTCCTCCGTCCATTCTCCTCCGCGCTATATCTATTCTCGCACAATGATGACTACTGCATCGTCCTCCTCTGCTGCGGCCCAGAAACAGTCTGTTGGTGAGTTTATCTCTTCCCTCTCTGTTGGTGCCGTTTTGCCCGCGCCAATCCTCACCGCAGCCCTCCGTCCCTAACTTTCTCAACACCATGCTAGAAGAAGTCAAGGAGCAAGAGCGTGCGATCATGGAAGAGAAACTAATCAATGAAGAGTACAAAATATGGAAAAAGAATTCTCCTTTTCTTTACGATCTTGTTGTGACCCATGCTCTGGAATGGCCAACTCTAAGTGTGCAGTGGTTTCCAGATGTTGAACGGTTTGTTTTGCTTTGCTTTGTTTCTTCAAAGATTACTTCCATCTATCCAATATGTTTCTCCATGATTATTTATCGGACTTTAATCTTTATACACTCTTTACCCTCGCTTTTGAATCAAAAAAATCTGACGACTACCTGTGTTTGTCGATGCCTCGTTCATAGTGAAAAGGGAAAACATTATTATACCCAAAGACTGCTGATGGGCACTCACACAAGCGATAACGATCAGAATTACTTGCAAATTGCTAAAGTGACGTTACCGAATGACGAAGAAGTCGATGCTCAGAAGTTTGACGAAGACCGACAAGGTTTGTTGCGTTGACCTGTTGTTTGCAAGCAGTTAGCCAGTCGCTGTGTTTTCGAGAACAACTTCTTGGAATTCTTGCCAAAAGATTAATTCTGACATTTCTTTCTTTGGATTGTTATTTACTCTTTGAATTTTCTATAAATAGAAATTGGATCATACGGTGCCGCAGAGGGGAAAATACAGATCACCCAAAAAATCCCGCACGACGGTGAAATCAATAGAGCTAGATATATGCCACAAAATCCCGACATCATTGCGACAAAAACTGTGTCTGGTGATGTATATATATTTGATAGAACAAAGCATCCAAACTCTCCCAGCCCTTCGAGCGCAAATCCCAATGGCGACGGTTTCGTTTGTAATCCTCAATTGATATTAAAGGGACACAAGTCAGAAGGGTATGCCGTTAATTTTAATTTGCTTATGCGGAAATTAGGAGTTCGGTCTCTTCATTTTGCAGTGGGCTGAGCTGACCGATTTTCTTTGTCTGCTGTGAATTCCCAGATACGGCCTCTCTTGGTCTACTCACAAGCGTGGACATATTATATCGGGTGCCGACGATCACCTGATTTGTTACTGGGATATTGAAAGAGTCACCAAGGGTGAAAAGGAAATCCAAGCCCTTGCTACCTATACCGGACATTCTGCCATTGTTGCGGTACGTTGGATCAAACTCACTTTGGAAGTTGGCGGTAAACTAATCGTTGTATGTATTTCCTGGTTGGCTATTTGCAGGATGTTCAATGGTATAAACATCACGAATCAATTTTTGGTTCTGTTGGAGATGATCACAAACTGATGATGTAAGTTGGATATTTTCCGAATTCCCACGATACGCTTCACTTGACTGATTACACCTGGATCAAAGCTGGGATTCCCGAAAATCGAGTCATTCCACCCCTGTCCACTCCATTGAAGCACATGCCGCTGAAGTGAATTGCCTCGACTTCAGTCCTTTCAGTCAATATTTGGTGGCAACTGGCAGTACTGATAAGGTAGCTTCCATCCTGACAATATTTGTGAGAATGACTATCTGCTGACTCTGCAACGTAACAGACCGTAGCCCTCTTTGACATGCGAAATCTCAAAATCAAACTTCACAGTTTTGAATCTCATCAAGAGGAAGTCCTTCAGGTCTCATGGTCCCCCACCATGGAGACGATACTCGCTAGTTCTAGCACTGACAGGCGAATTATGATTTGGGATTTGAGCAAGATTGGCGATGAGCAAACACCTGAAGATGCCGAAGATGGTCCTCCAGAACTATTGGTATGTTGTTCTCTATTATTGGGAACATCTAACATCAAATTTCTGACTAAACTCGATTCAGTTTATTCACGGAGGTCATACCAACAAAATTTCTGATTTCGCTTGGAATCCACACGAACCATGGGTTATGTGCTCTGCTGCGGAAGATAACATCGTTCAAGTTTGGCAAATGGTATGATACTCTTCTCAAATATTTCTCCATTTGCGAATTGAATCTGATTGTTGTACAACAGGCCAATAATATCTATTCCGTAAACGAATCTGAAGTTGCGGCTGCCGAATTAGAAGATAACGCTATGCAGGAATAAGCATCTGTTAAATGAAAGCTAAAGAAATAATCCAAATCAGGGTTAGAGTTGGTCATCCTCGGAACATGTAGATGTATAGCAAGGCCACGTATATGGCAGTGTTGATATTGGGTTGTTTTTATACATTGTATTCTGGAAACGACACTTGTGGTTACGAGATTGTAAAATTTTTATATTTTTAAATCATGTTGGAAATTTAGGTTCAAATTTAAATTTAAAAATTGAGCAAGATCCATTTAACGGTGATGTCCCCACTGCAGGTGACTTTACAGATCCATTTACAGGAAATAAGAAAGCCTAATAAAAGTGGTTTTTTCGCTCTCGAAAAATGATATTAGCCGAATACCCATTCCGCAAGCGGCGGAAAGTACTAAGCTATGGAGTTGCATTTTTCTTCTTGTGTGTGATAAGGAATCTCATCCGAAGGATCGAATTTTAAGGCATAAGTAGAAGCCACGTGAATGGTTGCCATGGAAAACAAGCTGATGTTCATGTCAATTTCACGTGAAATTCGTCATTTGTATTGGGCAGCGAAACGCTAAATCACGAAAGCCGTTTGCGCGGCCACGGATGCTAACTCTTATGTCGGATGGTTTTAAAGACGTCTGCCATATAATTTATTGAACCAAGGGGTAATCATTGTAAAGCTTGCGAAAATGTTGCTCTCAGCTTCCGTCTCCAGGCAATTCATCAAACGGTCGTATCACACTGTTATTTCAAACCGACCGACATCTGCACCGGTATTTTGTCTAGTCCTACTTATCAGATCTGCTTTTCATTTGTAGCATTATTAACAAGCGTGAATTGGAACAGTTAGTAAACGGGTTTACTGGTGCTATCGGAAACACTCCGCTGGTACGGATTAATTCGTTGTCGAATCAACTGGGCCGAGATATTCTGGCGAAGGCGGAATGGATGAATCCTGGCGGTAGTGTAAAAGATAGGGCTGCGTTGTGGATTGTTGAAGATGCAGAGCAAAAGGGTGAGCTCATTTATGGTATTTCGGCATGATTTGTTGAATGAATAAGGTTTGACCTTGAACTTGTCTGTAGGGTTGATTAAAGCTGGTGGAACTATTGTGGAAGGAACGGCCGGTAATACAGGAATCGGATTGGCTCATGTTTGTAAAGCGAAAGGTTACAAATGTGTGATTTTTATGCCTAACAACCAGGTAACATTGATATCCTCTTCGCACCTTGACGGAAGCGCCATTTTGGTGGTTTGAGACGAGAGCCTGCCAGAGTAATCACTCACATATCTGTTTGTAATTTACTCTTAGTCTCCGGAGAAAGTGAATTTGTTACAGATTCTCGGTGCCAAAGTACATACTGTCCCTGTTGTTCCATTCACGGACCCAAAGAACTACAACCACCAGGCCAGAGAATACGCTGAGAGTATAGAAAATGCTGTGTGGACCAATCAATTCGATAATATTGCGTGCGTTGTTTGTCGCGATTGTTTCGCTTTTAAAGCCTGTATCAATACTAATCGAATGTTCTCTATTCCGCTATAGTAATCGGCAGTCTCATATTGACGCAACCGGACCAGAAATCTGGGCACAAACAAGTTCACATCCACCACTTCCATCATCTTCGTCCCCCTTGACTGCTTTTACATGCGCCACAGGTACAGGCGGTACTCTGGGAGGTGTAGCCAAATATCTTAAATCACGCGATCCGTCGATTAAAATCGTCCTAGCTGATCCACCAGGCTCTGTATTGTATAACTATGTCAAGAGCGGATTAAAGGAGCTATCAAGAAAAGGAGATGGAAGTATCACAGAAGGAATTGGTCAAGGAAGAGTTACTGAAAACTTGAAGGAAGTTTTTGAAGAGAAACTAATCGACGATGCAGTCCATGTGACGGATGCAGAGACCATTAAGATGGTAACGTTTATAATCTTTTGCTGAACAATATTCTTTAATTGCTAACACTGTATTATTCAGATATACCATTTACTCCTTCATGAAGGTATCTTTGTCGGTGCTTCGTCTGCTCTGAATGTCTGTGCAGCCGTACAAGTTGCAAAGGAGCTACCAAAAGGAAGTAGAGTTGTAACAGTGTTGTGTGATGGCGCTTATCGATATCAAAGTCGTTTATTCTCGAAATCCTGGCTGGAAAGTAAAAAGTTGTGGGAACATTTGGATGAAGAAAGCAAAAATTTGGTACCTATGAAATAGAGGAGATATTCACATGAGTATCTTGTCCACACATGTAATTTCAATAAACCGTTATATATATTATTCTAAAATGTTTCTAGATTCCAAAATTTCGCAAACAGGAGTGAATTCAATTGACATGGAATTACATCTCAATAGCAATCTAATGAAAATCATAGTATTAGGTGTTTTCAATCTTATATCCACTTCAAATTATCGTCTAATCGTAAATACATCAATATTCACATTAGGAACGATACCCCAGTTATCATTCTTTTTGCAAGTAGTCTGTAGTTACTACAACTCTGTAAATAGCTGCTGCTTTGAAGACACCTGATACTTATTTAATTATTATGTGGTCATTCACGTTCTTCTTATTGCGATGAGTTGGCAATACATTTGCTGTCGTTATACTTCGAAGCTCGTGCCCAACATCAATCCGCCAGCCTTATAAATTATGAGCATATTAATTATAGTCACTCGTTTCTCGTATTATCTACATTATACTTCGAAGCTCGTTCCCAATAATCAACCTGCTCATTCACCTTTATTCCTCCTGGCACACGTCTCGGGACGATCAAAACTCCCTTACAACCTCTTTCTCTCTATCTTCTTTTCTCCTGGCACCCGTCTCGCAAGCCAGTTTTTCGTAGGTATGTAATGTTTATTCATTTTCATCAAGTGGTAATTTTGTCAACAGCTCGGTCCGATCGTCTACGGGGTTAGGGATGAGTCTGCTCGTGCCTCGCAATAGTAAACAAACAAAAGTAAGCCCTCTCGGAGGTTAATTGAAGTTGTGCAGACCCCAGGGAGGGAGAGCATATTGGTTATCGTCACAGGGAGCAGGTTATTTGCGCAGGATGGAAAAAGATTAGAGAGATTGTTTAGGAAAAACAATTTTGTGTTGCAAATTCCTGGTCGCGAGACGCGCAGGAAGGAATAAAACTGCTATGAGCAGTTTATTTTCTGAACGAAACATCGATGTATGATTGGTTTCACTATTGCGTCACTTCCATGTTACAGAAGACACCTACCTACTCTTTGGTTTTGACTGCTAATGAATTTATAACTTTATGAGGAGTTGAATTAAATGCCACTTCGCTGAAGACGTCCTATTAATGACAATACAAAGAACTTATCTAAATCTTAATAGTTTCGGCCATTTATTTGATGAACCATCCCGGTCATACGCTCCTGGACGATTCGCTGGCTTTATTCCCCAGGAGTTACTTAATCATATACGATTTGGCAATAAATATACCATTTTTGTCTTCACCAAATGTAAATTGATCTCTTAAATGCAATTCAGAATTACTCATAACATTCTGACCCTCCCGAATAAACTTCTGTCGTCATTATTCAAATTAGTGGTGTCGCGACTGGGAAACGGCGAACATTCACCCAATCTTCAATATCTACCAATAAATATCCCATTATACATCGATGTTTCGTTCATAAAATAAACTGCTCATAGCACCTTTATTCCTCTGCGCGTCTCGTGACCAGTGGATGACTTCTGAATTGAATTTAGGTTCGATTGGGCGCGAAAAGAGGGGAAGAGAACGAAACCAGAATCGTGTTTGGTTCGTGAGTGATAAACTGGATTCTTGGCGATTGCGATAGCACTTTGATTATCTTCAAAAATTGGAGTTGGATCGATTTGTTTGAAGTCGAGTTCGTTGAGTAATTTTCTTAACCAGATAGCTTCTTTGGCGGTTTGACACAAAGCGATGTATTCGGCTTCTGCTGTTGAAAGAGCAACTGTTGCTTGCTTTTTCAATTATTCGCACTAAATGGTGAAGTACTGAATAACTTGAAGAGATAGCCGGATGTTGATTTTCTGTCATCTAAATTACCACCCCAATCGGCATCAGTGAATCCATGAAGATAAATAGAATTACCACTTCCATCATAAGTTATTGAGCAATTTATTGTGCCTTTTAAATATCTGAGAACTCTCTTCGCCGCAATCCAGTGTTGTTTTCCAGGATTATTCATGTATCTGCTCAGTACTCCGACTGAGGCTGCAATGTCGGCTCGTGAGTCGCAATCATGAGATGCATAAGTGAATAATTCATTGTATGATAAAGTAGTTAACTTAGCAGTTATTATTTGTTATATTAGTTTGCATGCATAAGTGGCTAATCATGCAACGTTCATGGTAAAACGCCTCAACGCTTATTCCGCAGAATTACTTAAGTCTATATTTAGTTCATTGCTTGTCTATAAAAGCAAGCCTTCTACTTCCTTAATAAACAATTCTGATCTTGCTCTAAATCTTAACAATTACTGCCAACAAAGACGATATGCATCTCCTCCACATGATCACAGCAAGTTTATCGCTTGCCATGCTGTATCAAAGATCATTCACCAATTTCAGTGATCGCTCAGCCTGCATTCGTATATTTAGAGAAGGATAATCACGAATAAAGCAATCCGCCTCAATGAAGGGTCTGATATGACATGTGTTTTAGATGTCCATTTGATTCATTCATTTTCTGGAATTTCATAATTCCTCCATGAATGTTTGATATTCCCGTAATTGATGTAATTAAAACAGATAGATTGATTGCTGAATGGTTCAATCATTTTTGTCTCTCTAATTGATACAACGATATTCTCAGCTCCAAAATAATGTATTAGATAGACATATCCAGAAGCGAACGTTTCGTAATAAATAAGTTGATATAAATTAACGCGAAGGTGAATGGAACAAGTATTTACTAATTCTTCAATGCATGTGGGTTGATCATGCCGAGGAGGTGCATTTCGTAATAATAATATATCATTCTCAATATTTATATAGCGTCCTTAATTACTGCCGACTGTAAATGATATCTCCAGTCACCACAAGAAGGCTATCGCCGATACATTCTGACGTTGAGAATCAGATATCACGGCGATGTCGCCAGGATATACTTTGACTAGGACCTCCTGAGGACCTCTCGCGCGTGATGTCCCCGGGACATATATCGCCATAGGATGTCCCTAGGATGTCCTGTGATGAGACATCCCGCCATGTCTTCAGGGGATGTCCCGGGAATATCCTGTCAGGACATCCCGGAGATATATTTCTCTCAAGAATATCTCCCAGGATGTCACCGGTGTCGGAAAGAAGGATATTTGGGGGATCGTTTCCTTCCGGGGGATATGGGTTTCATAGGCGATATATCGAAGAGT
>JAHLJZ010000158.1:0-21033 GCA_025602915.1 Paraphysoderma sedebokerense
CTGATGAATGGATCTTCTGTTGCGCAGGATTTGCTATAGCAAGTGGGGCGACATTGGTT
Source organism: Paraphysoderma sedebokerense (assembly GCA_025602915.1). Lineage (NCBI taxonomy): Eukaryota > Fungi > Blastocladiomycota > Physodermatomycetes > Physodermatales > Physodermataceae > Paraphysoderma > Paraphysoderma sedebokerense. The sequence goes on from JAHLJZ010000158.1 coordinate 60, forward strand.
ATTTTTGGAATCGAGTCAGCCCCTCAATATGACGGCTACTGCATTTCAGTGACAGATATTGAGGAGTCTCAGCATTTTGTGTTACACATCGAAGTCTAGACCAAGATTAGGTGAGGATCTGGGAGGACGTTGGGGTGCCTCTGTATTACACTTCATGTGTGACAAATGTGGGCGAGTATGATACAATATTTTTGTGTAATGTGACGGAACAGAATTCCCTTGGCTTTATAAATACAGATGACAGGTATATGAATTTGCAGCCACTTTGTAACACAGAAAAAAAAACAGATCGATGCGAACATCCATGTGAAAATTGCCATCCTTCGGCTATAAAAGAGGGTGATGTCCCTTCCAGTTTTCTCATCCATCCCAAGAGTAGAAATGTAATCCTTTAATGGCATCAACGTTTGTCGGGTTGACTAATGTGGTGGATTCAGTTTATCAGCAACGCCAAGGTTCGCGGGTTTTTCTTTTGGATCACTTTCTCAAGAATGCGAAAACTAACCTGAACATTCAGTTTATATATCCAGGCCCACCGAAACAGTCTTCATCAAGAAAATTACATTCGAAGCAATCCGGATGCAAACGAACCAAATTGAACTGAAAAAAAAAAGAAGAAATCTACTCATCTACTATGTCCGTGGTTTTCGAAACAGAAGCGTTGGAATCTTTATTATTGTGTCAAGTGCTGTAATTCAGTATGTGGGCGTTGTGCCGTTTGACGTGATATGAAGAGGAAAGCGATCCTGTTGGGTGAGGGCCTGAAGGGTGGTCGAAACAGTCTGAATCTTTATCATTGTGTCAAGTGCTGTAATTCAGTATGTAAGGGTTGTGCCGTTTGACATGATGTATGAGATGACGGATGTTCCGTAGGATAGAGTAATGGTGTGGTGATTAGGATATAGTTAGAAAGTAGAGTTTCTGATGTAGTCATATGTAGTCGCATGTAACACATAACATGGGCGATAGCGTAAGCGTCTAGCCCCCATAGTTTGTAATACTAAGGCCCAGCTACTCTCCTTGGTTCCCTCTCTCTCTGCTCCAGTCACTCCACTTGGACACACTTGCACACTGCTGAAATCCCTTGGCGGACATGAAAAAATCTTCCTGGTCAAATTCATTTCAGATCCGAATTATGATGCACAGTTTCTCATCTAGTATACGATTACGGTCTTTACGATCTTCATTGGCATGGGATGCTGCTTCTTTCATTCGGGTTCATAACTGTAGCCGTCGCAATGGACACTTTAATGCCGGGCAGCCGAAATCTAACCAGAATGGAACAGAATCGTCGAATGAAGGCGGACAGACGCATTTCGGATTTCAAACAGTACCAGAAAATATGAAAGAAATGCTCGGTAACTTCATTATTCCTTGAATTTTGTATTTTTATTTCTTATTATGTGTTGGCGTTAAAGGAGTGGCAGAATCTGTGGACTAGAACTAGCATCTGGCACATCAGAGGTTTTTCATCAGCTCTTCCCAAATCTAACTTTTCTTTTAACCAAATAGTCGGAAAAGTGTTTGAAAATGTAGCCAGCAAATACGATGTAATGAATGATGCAATGAGTTTTGGTGTCCATCGATTTTGGAAAAATTACTTTATGCAACGATTGGCCCCTGGACCCTCAACGAAGCTGCTGGATGTTGCTGGTGGCACTGGTGTGTACTTACCATAACAACCTTACAGACAAGAAGAATTTTATTCAATTCACTTCTTATATGTTTTAGGCGATATCGCTTTAAGATTCTTGGATTATGTACGATCGCATTATGGTAGTCTGAAATCTGCCAAGGTCACTGTTCTTGATATTAATCCGGCAATGTTGGAAGTCGGTAAAGAAAGGTTTTCAAAACTTGGATTCCAACCTGAAAACGGTAAGACAGGAATATTGACTTTGCAAGGCTCTTACACCAATCCTTCTCCTCCATAGATCCCCATGTTTCCTTCCAAGTCGGAAATGCCGTGAAAATAGGCTGCTTAAAAATTCAACCCGAACAATTCCATGTCTGTTGCCTTTCCTTGCCATTCTGTTTCCGACTGGAATCTCCGAAGTTCTGTTCGTCCATCTTTTACCAATCACCCTGAATTTTGCAAGCCTATTAATATCTGTAGACTCAATTCTATTTTCTTTGGAGTGAGCAATTCTTATTCTTTAATGTCTTTCAAACCTCAAGTTATTCCACAATTCCTTGACCACATCAATGAATCGCTATCGTTGCAGTCTGAACTCTGTCAGACTCATCTACTTAATTCAACTCCTTCGAATGGCTTCCGGCAGCGGAAACCCCTGACATGTTTGGAATCCAACGAGTTTCATCCTCAACATGAACCAAGGTTTGTGGAGAGGAACATGGAAATGTGTCACTCATCATACAGTGAGTTTCGATACATCAATGAAGATCAAAAACTGACAAAATCCCTGAATAATCCACCGTCGTCTGCGGTTTAGAACTACAGGTATGCATAATCATGGATACAAACCTCGTGTATCGACAAGAATCAAATAATGCATATTTTTCCCAATCTTGAATGTTTGATGAATATTTCTCCATCAAATTTATCACCCTGTTGACATCCACCTCCTTGGAGTCAAGACCATTCACCCCTAATTCTTTATGTAGAAAAAGACACAGTTCATCCAAACAGGAGGGAGTAAATATCATCGAAATTTGAGGAGTCAGTCATTGTCGAAGTCGCTTAATTACAGTAGCAACAAATTTTGCGGTCAGTTTACAAATGGTTGAATCCGAATTCGGAGTCTTGCGGAGGACCTTGGGTTTGAGAAAGTGTGGTTACCGCGAGAAAAATAACGTATATTCCAATGTCGAAGAAAATATAATTCTTCTGTACTATAGTAAATTATAACTTCTGTATATTGTCTATGTTTAAGTCGGAGAGAATAATATCCGCATTTTGATTGGTCTGAGAAATTCATGCCCACTGGTCGGGGAGGCTGTGGCGCCCACTCTGAATCATATGCTTCCCTTTTTCAGTTTTTGTCACTTCCGAAACTACAACTCAATTTCAACAGAATAGTATTTGATGCCCGGTTATAGCACTGAAGTATTGCCCGACAGCGCTCCGAATCTGAAGAAGTCATCAAAGTTTGCATCAGCATGGAAGAAATTGGTTGGTTTTTTGGCTGCGCCGATTAAAAATGGATCTAGTGCAACACTTTTCTCCGAGTCGATGTTTGATAATGTCTTAACGGATCAACAAATTGAACGAATCTTAACTGAAAATGAAAAATGTATAAATACGAATTATGGACCTATTCAATCAATTCATACGAATTCTCTCGCTTCGAATGAACCGAACGAAGATTATTTCAGCCTAGGATATCATCAAGGTCGGTTTGTGTTTGGAATCTTTGATGGTCATGGAGGACCTCATTGTGGTGCTGTGTTGAAAGAATATCTGGCATCGTATGTTTTGCGGGCTGTAGAAAATGTGAATGTTCCCACGGATTCCGAGACCAGGATAAAGTTGGTTTCCAAAGCGATTGTCGACGCTTTTAATCGACTTGACGGAGAATTGACCGTAATACCCGCAAAATTATTTCCGAGGCTGTCGAAGGGCTCGGCTAAAACTCCGATGGACATAGTAGAAATTCGGAGGTTGCTGGCGCCGTCGCTCTCTGGGGCTGTGGGTATTTCGGTTTATTTAGAGGTATGTCTTTGCTACTGTAAACTAAAACGTAAAACACTTCGCAGCATGAGCGTTGACATATTCTCTTATTGTCATAGAATAATATCTTGTATGTGGCCAATTGCGGAGACTGTAGGTGTCTCCTGGGTAGGAAGAACGACGATGGAAGTTGTGCGATTTTGGAGATGTCGCGGGAACATGATTGTACGAATGAAGATGAGGTAAAACGACTACATCAAATGCATCCGGGCGAAGAGCGTACAATCATTCGCAGTCATCCGATAGCGGGTGGTTCCCGTTTGTTAGGAAGTTTAGTACCAACAAGATGTATGTGTACTTTTTCCATCTTTTGAATACTCCTCTCCGAATATCGGCTAATATCAGCAATTACTGCAGCATTCGGCGATAATGTATACAAGTGGCCTAAGAAATGGCAAGAGACTATTCTTCCGGCCATTCGAAAGAAACGTGGACGGTCAAACGAGACGACTCCTGATCATTATTTCACACCTGTTCGTATTCTGATTGACCTTTGACGGTGATTTTTTTGCTGTTTCGGGGCTAACCCTTCCCTGTATGTTTAGCCTTATCTTACAAGCACACCTGAAATCACATATCGGAAATTACAAAAAGGTGATCGTTTTCTAGTTCTTGCGACCGACGGCTTATTCGACGATCTGAACAACGAGGAAGTAGTATGGCTAGTATCTCAGCACTTGGACAAGTTTCACAATCGAGATCTCTTTTCCTCCCCTCTGTCGTCACCGACCACACCCACTTCCAACTTGTCACCAGACAGTCCTTCGCAGAAACATAAGCCTTCAGTACGACACCCTCGAACCGTAACATCTTCATCACAATACTGGCAATACAATGATGAACCATTGAGTACCCATTTAATACGCAATGCTTTAGGTGGTGCTGATCGACAACGATTATCACATCTACTGTCAATGAAGTACCCGAAAAGCAGGGATTTTCGGGACGACGTAACGGTGTTGGTGGTAGTGTTTGATGAGGATTTTGTTAATGGTTTATCTGACGAAAATGTGACGAAGGAAACAGATGCCCCAGAGACGATTGAGGGTATTGAAGTCATTGATTTGAACAAGGAACTAGAGATACCGATTATTGAATGAAACGGATGCTTATTTTTGGTGCTAATTGCTACCCAAATTAACATAATTTTTCTGTTGTATATAAGATTCCTGTATATATTAAAGAACGTTGTACTTCAAATAACAACGTATCTTAATTGTCTTGCGATTAGCAATTACACATATCTTCGGTCTATCAATATTCTTTTCCTGTCTATGAACATCACCGGTTTGAAACTACGATATCTATAATATTTACATGGATTAGGTTTAGGCGAATATTTAAATTCAAAACTTGACTCGCAGAGCGATGCTCTAGGCTGCTTATGTACAATATTTACAATATTCAGAGATTTTCAATTGTCCGCTAAGGCTGAATATAACCATCGTAAACTGCTGTTTGACCAAATATTCGTGAATTCTCCAGCGCCCTAATCCCAAATTTCAGTGTTAACAAAGCTGGGGACGACAGCGTTTTCTTCGGTTTCATTTCGAGGCCAGACAAGATTGGGCGGAAACTTTGCCTAAATCGATTTTTAATTTTCGATCTGAGGTCGCGATTCCTGCGTTGAGCATTAACAAACGAAGTTCGAAGAGAAAAACCAAGTGATATGTTGAAGAAAATTAGAGTGCTTTGTTTTGTAACGTACCCCAGTTGTGTTCTATGCCTCCTTGGGACTTCCAGTTGGCATTGAACGCTTCAAAATAAAAATACCGAACTTTCAATCGATTTGCGATGCAAGAGGTTTTGGCAGCATAATACTCAAGATTGCTGAGAGAAGGAATAGCATTATTGATTCTCGCACCACCTGACGGCCACCCCTATTCATTTTGAATGTTAAACTGAGGTGGACAAAATTTAAACTGAGATTGACGTACGGTTTCGCCGATAATTAACTGCTTCTTTCCCGAAATTGATTTCGCCTTTCTGATAAGATTTGGTAAAATGCGATTGGCAGCTGCTTTCACATCCTCACCGGCATAATAAGTATGCAGATTCATTACAACGAAGTCAACATTATCAACCAATCTTTTCGAATATTTGGTGATGACATCCGATGTCGTAAGTTTCACCTTCTTGTAGCCATACTTATCCAAGAGCTTCCGAATTTGCTTAATTCGGGCAATTAGATCAGACTCGGGCATCATGTTGGCAAACAACACTTCGTTTCCGACAGATATTCCTATTAGATGAGACAGTGAGGGACGTTTTCGAAGATATGATTCAAGATGGTTGGTTTGTGTCGCGAAGACTGACGGGTCGTTAGACATGCGCAGACCGAATAACAATTTGACCTTGTGCTTTCGAGTTGATTCGATGACAGCAATACCTAGTACAAATGTACTTTGTGAGCTATCTGCGCAGAACTGCCCACCTGGAAAATCGACGGTCATACCATTCCGTCCGTTCTGGCAAGAAAATTCGTAAGTACGGATCATATTAGTGAGATTGGCCAACATTTTGATATCTCTATCTATACTTTGCGGGGTCGCTGTGTTACAATCATATGAAGTCCGCCAAGGACTATAAGCTAGTCCATCAAACAGTTCTGTGCACAATTCAGTCAATTACGGATTATTGCTCATGTAGCTTAAAGGTCGAAAGACATACTTTGCTGGCACGAAAAGCCAATCTGCACGAGCAGAAGGATGGCGAGAATCGCAGGTATCACAGTCATTCAAATGATGGATGCAACAAAAACAGTTAGTCAATTATCCAGTTGTAATAAATAATCCTGCAGTCTCACTCTCAATAGTCAATCGTGAATAGTTCTGGGCCGAATTGAACTTTGAAGTCAACGAAGAAAAGGTTTGATCGATTTTCTCACGGAGATCGCACCTTAATGATTTTCAGTCAAATATGACGGAAATGCACCCTTCAGTTGATGTTATAACTAGTACTAAAACCAGTACACAAGTGTTATTGAACAAAATAAAGCTGTGTTATTAGCGAGACAAGAATGCTCAATTAAACTAGTGGACATAATTGACGCCAACTTGCATTGAATGGTTGGACGTAATCTATCCGATGGCTGGGGCAATCAAGAAAGATGATTCATTTACTCTCACTTTGATGTTGCATCGGTTTTTTTTTTGTTACGATAGATGAACTTCTTCTTTCAATTATTTCTGGGGCTAAATCTCAACCATGGTTGTGAAACTTCCACGCTTCTCCGCATTTGGTGGAGAACAAACGCTCGCAACTGCCAATTCAGGCGACATGCGATGATGGGACGCTGGTTTGGTCTTGAGTTATAACGATTGAAGATGATAGGAGTACATATGGTCTACCTGGCCATCTCCGACAAGCACAAGCGCTTAGGTACTTTGGGAGTTCGATGGAGGAACATATCAATTATCCATCAACTCATCCAGTTGCGGCATCCAGACTGGCGACTGATAGTAATATTAGTGTAATATTAGACACAAAGAGAATAAATATCCTCTCGAATTGTTGCCAAAACAGGCCCAGGGCAACCTGACGCGCGATAGTGTACGGGAGCATCTCCCGTGGGTGTTATGTGTTTCTGGGCAGGGGAGTATTCGAGGCTCACATCCAGAAGTGTAAGAGAATTGAGCAGACGGAGAGATGAAATGCAGAGAGTCTAAAATAAAGATAATATATTGCAGCGGATAGATAGAAGAAGAACATCGAGGGATAGATGGCTGATGACGTCTAAACCAGCAGCAGGTCGTACGCTTCCGCACTCTCCTCCTCGTCCTCTCGCTCCCTCTCCAACCCACACCACCAAGCACTCCGCTACATCCTCCCCATCCCACTCCGCCATCCACAAACCCAGGAAGCACAACTTCGACCTCTCGCACTCCGCTCCCTCAGCTTCCTTCAAGGTTGCCATCCTCCCCCCAGGTACCTCATCCTCGTCTGTCTCTCCTCAGTCCCAAACATCCTCCGTTCCCGAAGTGTGACCCGTTGTCTCTGACCTCGAGCGTTTTATTTCCTTTTATAGGCTCTTCCCTTCGTGACACTAAACCTCAGCAAAAGCCTTCGGTTTTCTCCGCTTTTGGTTATTCTCAGCCAGAGCTATCACAAAAAAGCCAAAAGGCAGGGTATGGTCTTTTCTCGTCTCGTTTAAACAAAAATGGATTCGTCTAAAAATATCCCGTATCTCACCTGTTAGCTATTCACTTGCACCGCACAGTTTACATCATTCTCAACCATCCCCTTCTAAAAAGTATCATACTATCTCTGGAGCAAAATTTTACAAGCACGAGAAAGTTTCCGTCACTGCATTCAAAACTGTTGCTGTCGCTGCTACGCTTCATTCCAGTTCTGACGATACTTTATACGACGATCTCAAACCTTTGTCACCACAACTGATCCGAAAGAAAGCAAAAAGCACAGGAAATTTATTTGCGTCATATAAAATGTCATCTGTTACACCCCAACACAATCCTCAATTTGGACATGCAGCTTCGAATAGTAATTTAACAGATAAAGAACGAGATAAGGAGGGAAAAGGAATAAAGGGCGTGTTTAGCAATATTGTGAATTCAGTGAGTGATATGTTTTCAAAGGATGAAAACCAGCGGTCGACAAAGTTAGCTATTTCCGGACCGTATAACCCTGTTCATCTCACACATGTCGGTTTTGACGCTCAAACTGGTGTATTTACGGTAAACATTTGGGTTTTCTCTCAGCTCAACCTATACCTTCCATAAATACTAATACTGGTACTGCAGGGTTTGCCGAAAGAGTGGGAGGAATTATTATTAAGTAGCGGTATCTCGAAGCAGGAACAGAATGCACACCCTCAAGCCGTGCTAGATATTATTGGTTTCTACAGTGATGCTCAGAAAGAAGCGAAAGGGAATGTAGTGTGGACAAAGTTTAAATACGGTGAGCCATACTCAAGTGATAATCATCCGACAGTTGAAATGCATCCCCCTCAGCCCAGTCGACCTACACCCCCGCCCCCACTTCCTGACGTTTGTATACGTTTCGTCCTTCATTAATACGAACGTATAATTAACTGCTGTTGCTGATTTTGTATAGAAATATGCGACGTCTCCTCCGCCTCCACAGCCTATCCCACCTCCTCCCCCAAGTATAGCAACCACAACACCGGAAAAGAAACGGCCCCCTGTTCCTGCCAGGCCGGCCCATACGTTAAGTATATATTCAACGGACTTGAAGAACCCTACCGATAAACCTCAAGCCTCAGCCTCAAATTACACCAGTGAGTTTTGTTGTCCGTTATGAAGAGGCGAAATACATTTTAACTTATTTTCACGTAAACAGCTGCTCCTCCGGATAGGATCGAAAAACCGTTACCAACAAAACCTGTAGTACCGCCCAAACCTCATCAGTTGTCCTCAAAGCAGGCATCACCAATAGCGCAGGCAATGAATGTACCTTCTCCTCCGCCGATGCCTCCTCTTTCAAAAAATCCGACTCCTGTAACTCAACCCCCGTCAACACTACGTCATCCACCACCTGCGCCTTCATCTTCCGGAGACCCTGTGGTAGACAAGCTGCAAGCTATTGTATCATCCGGTGACCCAACAAAATTATACCGAAACTTGGTAAAGATTGGACAAGGAGCATCCGGCGGTGTCTTTACAGCTTATCAAAATGGATCGAATCTTTGCGTGGCTATTAAACAAATGAATCTGGAGAACCAGCCGAAGAAGGAACTGATCATTAATGAAATCATTGTCATGAAAGCCAGTCGGCACAAGAATATCGTGAATTACATCGACAGTTTCCTCTGGAAAGGGGATTTATGGGTACGTTGATAGTTGCTGTCTTTTTACTGCTATCTCTGTGTCTAACCATCTTAATTGGCAATAAATAGGTTGTCATGGAATATATGGAAGGAGGTTCTTTGACCGATGTCGTAACGAATCATATATTGTCCGAACCTCAAATCGCTGCCGTCTGTCGTGAAGTAAGTTTATAATATCTGTACAGCTCCATCAAAAATGAATCTTACATTATTTAAAACGATTGGCAGACTCTCGAAGGCCTGGAACACTTACATTCAAAAGGCGTTATACACCGTGATATCAAGTCCGATAATTTATTGCTAGGCATGAATGGGGAAGTGAAGCTGACGGATTTTGGGTTCTGTGCCCAAATTAACGAAATTCAAGCTAAAAGAACGACCATGGTCGGAACGTAAGTTGGAGTTCTGGTAGTATGTCTACTCGAATCTGGACCATCTCGTGCTCACTATTGCCTCCTCTCAACCCTATTTTTGCAGTCCGTATTGGATGGCTCCGGAAATTGTAACGCGGAAAGAATATGGTCCAAAAGTTGATGTTTGGAGTTTAGGCATCATGGCCATTGAAATGGTAGAAGGAGAGCCACCTTATTTAAACGAAAATCCCTTAAGGGTAATTGTTTTTTTCTGAGTCGCAACTGTTATGCTGCCAGTCAGATTGACAACCGCGTGTAGGCCCTTTATCTCATCGCAACGAATGGCACTCCGACACTGCAAAATCCAGATCAATTATCGTCTGAGTTCAAAGATTTTTTGAATTACAGTTTAAGTGTTGAAGTTGACAAGCGGCCGACAGCAGCAGAATTGTTACGGGTACATACACTTTTCGCTTTTGCTCCTTGATGGTTCATGATTTGGTATCAATATTACAAGCACACGCACTAACTCGTCTTACTTTCATACAGCACCCTTTCCTTAAAAAAGCGGAACCGCTATATTCCTTGTCTCCAATAATTAAAGCCGTTCGAGATGCCGCCGCGAAACATAAATAGTATTGGATGACGCCTATCATGTAAAGTAACATTATCTCTTCCCCGCCCCTTTCGATGGTTATCTGATTGCATCTTAATAACAGAATTATAATTCTATGTGTTGCAACAATTCATTTTTATTTGTAATCGCCGACATAAAATATTATTGCTAAAAATTCTAGTTCATCTTGTGTGCTTATATTTGTTTATTTTCGTATTATATTATCGCAAGCTCTTCCAATCTACAATTGCGTAACATGCACAAGTTTGAGAGTGAAAACTAGTTTTCTCACGTTGGTTATTCATAGTCTTGGATAAAATACGTAAATCTTAGTTGGGATGGATCTTTTTTCTGTCTTGTTGACTCTGTCTAAAAGACTTTTGGGAAGATTTGTAATTAGATTATGTAAATTTAAATTGGGAGATTACAAGTGAGAATCTTGTTTATGCGTTGCAGACTGTTTTCGTCGCTTGCAACGTAATCCGAATGTGTGGCACAAGCAAAACTGAGTTTTTGAGGAAGTTCACTCTCTCTCATTTTAGCTTTATGTTTCGTCGCACATTGATCAAACAACACATATCTTTAATCATACCAATCCAAAAATAGCAATACAAAAGTCAACACAATCAATATCACAAGAACAATTATTCTTGAATCGCTTCCCCTTTTCTGAGCCTTCACCAGGTACTTGTTTCCCTCTCTTACATTATCAGTTTGCAAGGTTGCATCATTATACAGTTGGGTAATTACTGATGATTGAGCGGATAAATGATGTGAGAGTTGTGTCTGTATGTTGGCTATCTCTAAAAGTGTTGATTCAGCTTGACTGTTAAGTGGATGAACACGGAAAGACGAGGAGGGATGTTAGGTTTTTGAAGATGTAGAAGAGAGCAATGAGAACAATGTGGGAATAGAGAGAATAAACCGAATAAAAGAAAAACAAGATAACATGGTGACGCACCGAACGTGTTCTAACTTCGATTCAAGCCGATTCATAATTTCTCGGTTTTCACTCTCCAACAACATTTTTTCTTGCGTCGACAATGAATTTTCAATATCATCATCCTCTTCGTACAGATCTTCATCCTCTTGAATCGGAAGTGAAGACGAAGTAGACATCAAATTTGATTTCGGACTCGATGATAGAGTAGACGGTAGCAAGGGCGGCGTCGATGGAAGTGGTGTTATGGGGCTGGCGTGTTTGGTAAAGTTATCGGCATGGATATTGGAAGATAAGGTTCAGCTCACAATTATTCTGATATAAGAGTGTCATTATGAAATGTACCTATTATGTCGTTCCATTTCTCTTTGGACTCTTTTTTCTTGCTGTTGTCTATGAAATTTCGATACCTCCATCAACCACGCACTCAATAGCCAAACTATTGCATTGTAATGGCCCAACAGAATAAATTGATGTTGCATTGATGCTTCACGAAATTCAGAAATTGAAGGATCCATCCAATTTAGGAGTTTCGATGACATTGAGTCTGTTATCAAATCTTTGGGTAACGTCTTTCGGGATTGGTCTGTACATTCGGATTGGATTAATCACCGTACTAGAAACAAGAATCTGATCAGTGATTATACATACCGACAATCGCAGTCAACTTTTTCACTTGTTCCATGCATCTTGCGATAAAAAGTTTACAATTCAAATCTATTTCGTCTTTCTGTTTATCAGACAAGTATGACACATCATCGCCTAATTTGAATATCTCGCTAACTTCGCTATCTGTAATTCGCAGTGCGGACAATAATACAGTTGTATTGGAAGACGATGACGAAGATAGATTTAAAGTGTTCTGAGGGTTGGCAGATATATGTACAGAAGATGAACGTGAAATTGGCCGTTTCGAGGAGCTTAAATACGCCCGACGAATTCGATAAAGATATATTCTAAGCGAATGAATATGAGCGGCCTAATGATGAGTTGAGAATAATCATGAATACTTTCTATGTAGCGGCCACAAAAGGATAACAGAATAAAACCGACCACCCTGTAGGCTTCTTTCGTGAACTCATCCTTGGGTTGCCGCTTAGTTGAGACGTTGGTAGTCTTGTTTTTTCTCTTCCGCAAGGACGACGATGAACTGAGGGGCGGTTCAATGGTGATTGCGATTTGCTTAAATGTTGAAGTTATGTCTACGGCCATGGATATTTCAGCAAACTGTGAGGTAAGGGCTCCCAAGCTGAGATTTGAATAGATTTTGGACATAAGAATTTTATTACGTGGAGTTAGAACGAATGTACACAATAACATAAGCAATTTTCAAATTATATTACTACTGTTTCATACTTCATTTAAATATAGGATGCGCATATTAACTATGGATTTACTTCTTGAATAGACCAAAATCCATCTTTTCCACATTCATATTGAGTCCTTGAAGGTGGGTGTGTGCTCCAAACTAAATGATCTAGAAATGACACTTTGACTACGACTAAACAGAAATTATCTAGAGCTATGTCATGAGAGATTTTTTCGTCTTCAATCTTTTTACCGGGAGCACCGACGAGCCCACCGATTAAGCTCGAAAGTGGAGGAGTGGGTGGAGCATTAGCGACTGTCGAGGAAGCTAAGCGATGAAGTCAATTGAATAGTCAGCACAGATCGCAAAAACTTACACTGTGACGAAAAACTTACCATCCACCAAGTGCTTTAGACTGGTCACTTCATACCCAGTGTTGTCTTGTTTCTTTTCACCTGAAGCAGGCCAAGTGAATGTTGCTCTCAGTGAAGTACTTAACCGTTTCCACTGCTTTTGTCGTTCATTTTCCCAGAACACTTTGGAGTCGTCAGTGACATAAAGAGACGGAGGGGGGAAACGAAGAAATAAATTGGGCGAGCAGGCAATATACAACTTGCCAAAAAATCGGAATTGTTCTTTGGTTTTCGGCATGGTCCTACGGGAATGTCGGTCACCCTATCAATATGGCGAGACGGCATGAACAAGCATCACTTAAAATGAGGTAACTTACCAGCAGATATCGGCAACATTGTTGCTTCTCAAGTCGCTCAATAAAGGTGAATCTTTTGAGGCCATAAACATTAAATACCGATGATCTTCTTGGAGAAAATCAGCAAATATAGCATTGTGCATGACCGGATAGCCATTTCTTCGGGCCATCGCAAATTGAACATAAACTAATTCAGTAAAAAAGGTTAAGTCTTAAATTGTTCTTGAATCTATAGGAGGAGTATACAGTAATTACCAGGCTCTCTAATTTCCTTCGACCTTCCGTAGTTTCCTTCGAAGGACTGCAAAAGTACAGGATAAAACGGTGCCTGCGACATAGCGTTCAAACGGGCTTGTACAGAATAGCCAGGAATAAAATGTGAGTGGATATTTTGCTCGCTTGTGATGAAGGAGTTCGGTGTGGTCGTTGTCAAGAGTAGCGAAGGGATGAAGGCAACAGTGGTGGATAAGATATTTAATTCATTTAACACTGACCAATCACGTTAATGGAGCTCGGTCGCAACAATAAAGCGTTCCTCGAAATAGCATCGCATGAAGAAGGTCTAATTTTTTCCGTCGTGGCTTGACTCATCGAAAATCAAAAGTTGTAATATTAATGCATTTTGTGAGTGAAAGGAAGATACATGTATCCAGAAGACCTTGCAAGTTGATTGATTCACCTGAAATGTCTTTGGAAGGCACTTGCAAGGGGCCGGAAATTTCTTGTAAGACACTACAGAAAGAATTAAATTTTAAAGACCATGAATCAGCAAGTATTAAATCTCCAAGGACTGCTGGGTTTGTCCAATACCAATTTCTGCGATTTTTCATTAGTAGTTTTCGTGCCAGTTCGGGCTCAGGACAAGCAATTGGAATGAATATCTCATACGACTATTCGGTTCGTACTTGCGAATTATATTTGTTGGAAAATCTACTCTCAGACAGAGTCGATATCAGTCACTTATCAGTCGGCGTACAAAATAGTGGACATGTCAATATCCAAAATTCACCTCAGGCGCGCCCTGGACGGGCCAAAATGCAAAAACTTCGCTATATCTGATATTTCCATTCACCTAAGAAAAAAAAATTCATCTTCTTCCTGTAATATTATCACCCTACATCCTACCCATCTTAAAAAGAAAACGAAGTAGCCACGTCATCTACGAATTGTAGACAGTATTCCAAGGCATGGGCAATCAACAGTCTGCTTTCAACGAAGAAGAGCTAGAATGGTTTGAGGAGAACACTTTCTTCACCAGAAAAGAAATATTAAAGTGAGTAACATTCTGTTTCAAGAGTATTGGATGTTGCGGTCGCTGCTCTCTTCATTGAAGGGGGTTTGAAGATTGCTGATGGAGAGATATTCATTCAGAGCGAAAGCCACTTCCATGATAGCTCTCGGATGTCTCTAATTTATACTGACAAAGTTATCATAACAATTTCCTTTCTCTGAAAATTTTGAATATCAAATAATGAATCAAATTTAATACTTCACTCATCACTGTAATTATTTCCGCAACTACTTATGATAATGCCTCTCGCGACTCGGTTCAGGATCCACAAATTCTTTCTACAGTTGACATCAGGACAGCAATCACTAACAACAGAACAATTTGTGAACATTAACGAACTGCGCATTAATCCTTTCAGACACAGAATAGCAGAAGTATTTGCCAATGAAGATGGGATACTCCTTTTCGAAGATTTTTTGGATTTTCTAAGCATCTTTTCCGATGAGGCGACGAGGGATGTCAAGGTGAGATATCTAAATTCACTTTTTTGAATACTTTTTATGTCAGTTATCTTAAAATTAATTTTCTGTAAGTCATTCTATGCTTTCCAAATTTACGATTTCAACAACGATGATTACATCGATGGTCAAGACATGTATGACATGGTTAAATTGCAAGTTGGTGATGAATTATCCGAGGATGAAATTAGAACTATCGTTACCAAGGTACAATAAACATTCCATAGCATGCTAACAAGCGCCCAATTACATTCCAAAAGGAATGCAGTTTTATATCAACGGGTTTGAGTTAACAATTCTTTCCATGATTTAGATGGTTGAGGAAACTGATATAGACGGCGACGGTAGACTATCATACGTTGAATTTGAGCATGTTGTGGCACGGTGTCCAGATTTCGTGAAGTAAGTTTATCTCACACCTAACTCATCTTGGTGGGAACTGATGATGGCCCGTTTTTGGAAACAGTACCTTCCGTATTCGTATTTAGAGGCCAAACTTGAATAAAACGTGTCTGATAATCAGGCATTTATTAACTTATATGTATGGCAAGGGCATTACAGCATATTACGAATGTTACAGTCATACCGAATTTGAATCGTACCCTATGTATAGATAGCTCGAACCCTGTGAATCCAGGTCACAAAGATCAGAACGAAAGATACAAATATGGTTTAATAAAATACTACAGGGTTCCACCAATACTTTGCTGCTCATGACATCTAAAGCTAGGAACTCTCATATTGCCTGTTGGAATATAGTCCGAATATGTTGTAGTGAACTTGGTGAACAATGTAACACAGTTGTATATAATGGCATTAGAGAGATCCTACGCCCTGGAATTTGTGGAAACACACTCGAGAGGCACTCGGACTTTTATATCCTAACGATGAAGCCGCTGAATCGTTTTTTCCAATTTGCACTCGACCAAAATCGACACTTTACTGGCAGCATTTGGCTTCAACCTTGTCGGTTCCTCCAAATTATGATTGAGTAAAGCAATTGTGGGAGAAAATTGTCGGAAGTCGAATTTTGGTTGAATCATCTCGACTGGCGATTCGGCACGATTCGGCGGATTCAGGTTGAAGTTCTTCGGTGGAAGCAGCTGATATGATGCTGTCGGAGTTGAGACGTACGCGTGATTTGAGCCCACCGGTGGGTCAGATTCACCAGCCTAACCAGTCAAAGCAGTAGTTTGATATCCAGTCTCGCCAAAAGGTGGAAAATATATAGTAGAATAAATTGATGCCCCAATACCAGTTATATCCTCATAAGTATCGCTATTTCTAATTATGTTTTGATCACTCCAACTCAGTCTGTAATGGTAGCGCAGTTAACAGCGGAAGTATAGTTTCTAACTCCAAAAGTTGATTTTATTTGTACAACACTTTTCCTTTATATACAATTGCCTTTATAAGATCCGTGCGAACATCCTTCCACCCAATAATATCAAGTCCGATTATTCAATTGAACCTAAGGCACGTACAAGTCTAACACGCCATACGTACACAGTCTGTCCATTCATAGATTTCAGAACGAAAGATGCAAATATGGGCAACATAGAGCAATACAGGAATCCACCGATATTTTGCTTTCAGTACGCTTCAGGTTGAGAACTCTCATATAGCCTCAGACGTTTCTGCAAGCTCTCATAATCTGCATGATGCTTGACATCAAAGAATAATCTCTACAGGATGTATATTGGTAAGTGAGAGAAGACCAATTTGGGCTGCAATATAACATACCAATGCTCTCAACTCAGCTTCGCTCGATGCCTTCCTGGCAATAATAGCATCCTTCTCCCGCAATTCCCTTTCCTTTTGTAACTCTTTGTCCCGCAATTCCTTTTCCTGCAGCCGGAGTTCCTTTTCCTTTTGTAACTCTTTGTCCCGTAATTCCAGTTCCTTCACCCGAAGTTCCTTTTCCTTTGTCAATTCCACTTTCAGTGAATTAAAATAAGCCCCAGCTGCAAAGATCGCAACGGCGCTTGCTCCGACCAATCCTAAAGGTGTACCGTGTTGTTGTAAAAAGCCCTATGTTTGTATGGGTCGAAAACTACAGTTATACCATGGTTGAAAGGGTAAAAATTATACTATGATGTATCAAACTTACGGCGATCGCTTTCACTGAGTTCATACGTGTGAATTGATTGGAATCTTACTGCGCAAGTTGGAATCTGTTGGCAGTGTCACGGTACGTCTGCGGCTACACGGCCAATTCGGGGTTGGTCGGAACAAAATTGACGCAAATTGTTGTGCAAGTCATGCAGTAGTCGCTACGGGCAACCAGATCGTAGTCGCCCCTGCAAGTGGATTTCATCATAACTCAATGCTCAACGGATAACCCTGGATCAGAGTCCCGGCTCCATGCTTGGCCGACATTGTGATGCTGAGGTGAACGTTCTAGACAATCACACTCTCCTAGTGTGTGAATGATTTGACGTTTAAAATTCACTATATTAAAAGAGCATGAAATAAAAATGTCACACAAAATATTTCGAGGATATCAGAAATGCTGAATCACTGACAATCTTAGCCTGGAGAGTGGGAGGATTGGGTAAAGATTGGAAAGTAAGTGTTATATTGGTGATTGATATATTTGTATGATAATTGATACAGGGATTAGATATGTGTTGGTTTATCAGTACACGTGATAGACTCGTGGCTACATCAATATGATTATGACGATCAATACCAACACTTAGTCATGCGATACTGCCAGGACGCAAATAGGTGTGTCCGCGATTCATGTGATAGTCACTCCTTGAATTTTGGTTCTTAAGGGGAGAGCACTCTAGCGATAGTAGAGCATTGGCGAATTGGTTATTGGTTGGTCCCCGGACGGCGTGTTGAAGACCATTTATGACTTTTTTGCAAAATCAATCTTTTACGGCGCCTCTAATCTGGATTCTCAGCTATAGTGGAAGGAGCCCTATATATTTGAGCAAGATTCAGCTCTTGTTGTTAAGTATCATCTGATGTTTTTCTCCCTATAAATTTGTACTGTTCTATCAACATTATGACTGTTAGTACAATGGTTGCCGAAATCATAGCCTTTGCTTTTCCGCGTACAATTTCGCGCGCTCTGCTTTCTTTATTTTTTTCGCATCTTTTACTCTTCTTTCCAATTCCACCTCCCAAAATAGAAGCTCTGGTTTTCCAAATGCCTCTAAGCATTGCTATAACGCCCGACAGTAAACTCATGGAACCATCAGGCAAATCACAAATGCTTTGGGAATCCGGGTTTGGGAAGAGATTGAGGATACTTTTTTTTTTACAGAAGGTCTGTTGATTAATGAGAAATAACTGGCACTGCCGCGAGCAAACATCGACGGGGATTGTAGAGAAACACTTGAAGTGTGACATAGGATATATTTGAAGAGGACGGATAAGGATTTCAAAAAGATAATTGCCGTTTGAATATTCAAATGCCAAAAGAAATTCTCCTTTATGTATTTTCTGATAGAAATATAGAAATAGCGGGAAAGTTGGGTTGACGGAGCGGAAGGTAGGAGAAAGTTTAATGTCATAATCTGCTTCACCATAAAAATGCCGAACTTTCCATTCTTTCAGGATTTGTTTCGGATATTTGTACCTTCAGGATTAGAGACCAGATTGTATATAATAGCATTGGAGAGATCCCACGCCCTGGAATTTGTGGAAACACACCGAGAGGCACTCGGACTTTTATATCCTAACGATGAAGCCGCTGAATCGTTTTTTCCAATTTGCACTCGACCAAAATCGACACTTTACTGGCAGCATTTGGCTTCAACCTTGTCGGTTCCTCCAAATTATGATTGAGTAAAGCAATTGTGGGAGAAAATTGTCGGAAGTCGAATTTTGGTTGAATCATCTCGACTGGCGATTCGGCACGATTCGGCGGATTCAGGTTGAAGTTCTTCGGTGGAAGCAGCTGATATGATGCTGTCGGAGTTGAGACGTACGCGTGATTTGAGCCCACCGGTGGGTCAGATTCACCAGCCTAACCAGTCAAAGCAGTAGTTTGATATCCAGTCTCGCCAAAAGGTGGAAAATATATAGTAGAATTGATTACCCAATAGCAATTATATCCTCATAAGTATCGCTATTTCTCATTTCAAAATGTTCAGCCGAAATTTCGGAATCGTGCATCAATTTGACTATTTTGAGGAAATTCAGCCCTAGACCTAGACCAAAAGTGGCCTTCAACAAGCTGTCCGGGGTCCTTCTAGCGATAGTAGAGCATTGGCGAATTGGTTTACAAAGTGGCAATCGATTTACGACGCTAATGTAGATTATAGGGGGCCCGAAGGGACGAAGTTTATATCTCGATTATACGAGAAGCGGAACTGCGAGTGACTAAAATTAATCAGAATTCAGTTTACAGGGCCCGTAAAACCCCCCGCACACTGATGAGGAAGACAAACTTCATGTTAATGAGATATAGGTCATAGAGGATACCAAGAATAAAAAGAACTTGATGTACATGTGTCGCATCACATTTGCTACAGTCCCACAATATTTGTGAATAAATTATGTTTTGATCACTCTAACTCAGTCTGTAATGGTAGCGCAGTTAACAGCGGAAGTATAGTTTCTAACTCCAAAAGTTGATTTTATTTGTACAACACTTTTCCTTTATATACAATTGCCTTTATAAGATCCGTGCGAACATCCTTCCACCCAATAATATCAAGTCCGATTATTCAATTGAACCTAAGGCACGTACAAGTCTAACACGCCATACGTACACAGTCTGTCCATTCATAGATTTCAGAACGAAAGATGCAAATATGGGCAACATAGAGCAATACAGGAATCCACCGATATTTTGCTTTCAGTACGCTTCAGGTTGAGAACTCTCATATAGCCTCAGACGTTTCTGCAAGCTCTCATAATCTGCATGATGCTTGACATCAAAGAATAATCTCTACAGGATGTATATTGGTAAGTGAGAGAAGACCAATTTGGGCTGCAATATAACATACCAATGCTCTCAACTCAGCTTCGCTCGATGCCTTCCTGGCAATAATAGCATCCTTCTCCCGCAATTCCCTTTCCTTTTGTAACTCTTTGTCCCGCCATTCCTTTTCCATCACCCGGAGTTCCTTTTCCTTTGTCAATTCCACTTTCAGTGAATTAAAATAAGCCCCAGCTGCAAAGATCGCAACGGCGCTTGCTCCGACCAATCCTAAAGGTGTACCGTGTTGTTGTAAAAAGCCCTATGTTTGTATGGGTCGAAAACTACAGTTATACCATGGTTGAAAGGGTAAAAATTATACTATGATGTATCAAACTTACGGCGATCGCTTTCACTGAGTTCATACGTGTGAATTGATTGGAATCTTACTGCGCAAGTTGGAATCTGTTGGCAGTGTCACGGTACGTCTGCGGCTACACGGCCAATTCGGGGTTGGTCGGAACAAAATTGACGCAAATTGTTGTGCAAGTCATGCAGTAGTCGCTACGGGCAACCAGATCGTAGTCGCCCCTGCAAGTGGATTTCATCATAACTCAATGCTCAACGGATAACCCTGGATCAGAGTCCCGGCTCCATGCTTGGCCGACATTGTGATGCTGAGGTGAACGTT
Organism: Paraphysoderma sedebokerense; assembly: GCA_025602915.1. Lineage (NCBI taxonomy): Eukaryota > Fungi > Blastocladiomycota > Physodermatomycetes > Physodermatales > Physodermataceae > Paraphysoderma > Paraphysoderma sedebokerense. The sequence goes on from JAHLJZ010000158.1 coordinate 20,803, forward strand.
CTAGACAATCACACTCTCCTAGTGTGTGAATGATTTGACGTTTAAAATTCACTATATTAAAAGAGCATGAAATAAAAATGTCACACAAAATATTTCGAGGATATCAGAAATGCTGAATCACTGACAATCTTAGCCTGGAGAGTGGGAGGATTGGGTAAAGATTGGAAAGTAAGTGTTATATTGGTGATTGATATATTTGTATGATAATTGATACAGGGATTAGATATGTGT
>JAHLJZ010000159.1:0-20633 GCA_025602915.1 Paraphysoderma sedebokerense
TGAAAGCAGAATGCGATTTGGCGATGGTTTTTATACAATGGATGACATTACGGTACGACTTGAAACTAATGTCTGACTCTTTAATGAATGTTGCGAACTAATCATCTGATGTGTAATAGAATGCCCGCCAAATGGCAGAAAGCATGCGATTCAAGTGCCTAGGAAATGCCGACCAACCAGGGTTCAATGAAGACGAATGCGATTATTCAATGTGTGCTGTTTTCGGAGATATCAAATGGTGGTCAGATGTAGGGAAAGCCAGATTTTTGGACAGCCTCGCATATTGGAATGATCATAAGGGCGTGCTCCGAAACATTAAAAATAATGCGGAATATTATCCTGATAAGCAACCTCATGTTTTATTTGGGTATTGCCTTTTTATTTCGACTATGATCAATTACCCGAGATTATGTGCTAATATTTCAGTAATCATTAATAGGAAAGTAACTCGTCTCAGCGATAAAATGCAAGCTATGTTTAACAGCACTCATACTCCTCACTTGTATGCTGTATGTACGCAAGACAACATAGCCCATAAAATGTTGGAAACAGACATCACGAGATTTTTAGATGCACCGCCATCAAATATCGCCCGCAGTTTCTCTTCAGACAACATCGACACAGTGAAAATGTATTTTGGAAAATATTATAGACAATTTCTGAAACTATCGTATGCACACAACATGGAGGCAAGAGAACCCAGTTGGGATTTCTACCAGATTTATTGATGTATGCAGCTATATGATTTTTTCTGCTGGTTCGTCGCTTTACATTGTACTCCCCATAATTCAGTTTGAAATTATTCCCTTCCATATTAAATTATAATATTTTATAATAAAATATTCTTAATTACTAGGCTTTATTTTTGTAATTGTGGTGGAACCTGGCTAAGTCATCTAGTAGGCCAATCTTGGCGATTCAATCCATGCTGTTATTATATTCTTAAAATGATAGAAAATCAAATTTTAAAATAGTACGAGTGATTAATACCACATACACCTTTTTTCTAGTTCGCGCTTTAGACGCAGTACATTTTTTCAACTCCTCTATTCACAAAGAATGGAAGAGAAAGAATCCCATTGGACGTTCCAGTGGTTGTCAATGGAATTATAAAACAAATAGATTACAAGTATCCTGCAGTGGCGCAACTTCGCATTCATGTGTTGACAGAAGTAATACTAAATCAGCCATTTAGAGTTACTTCAGTTTATTTGCTTAACCGGCTATTAGCCGGAACTCTACCAGCCTATATTCATTTTATTCACAATATATACAAAACCTAACATATTAAACCCGTTTCTTTCCAACAAACCCGCCACGCACCCCCTTTAGTCCATCCTTATTCCTTCCATTAGCACCACTCCCATTTTTTCCATAACCCCGTTCACCAGGTTTACGGTGGCGATATCCACCTCTACCCTTGCCAGAGCTAAATTGCTTGTTATACGGAGGTTGATTTGACGTACTGCCGTCGTGCATGACTCCAGTGAATCCTTCCGCGGTAACTACGCCTTCCGTTTGTCGTTGCTTTCGATTACGATAGTTAGATTGGTAAGACTCGATATCCCTGGAATATTACAAAACTCAGCGAGGCGAGCAGGCGACTTCGAATCCAGCAGTGGTGGTTAATTCAAATATTAGCTTACCCATATCTAGACTCGAATGGCAGAAAGAAATCCTTCGAATTGGAGACTGCCCGAAGACAAACAATAAAATCGATAAGTTACTTCTCTTGAATTCAGGCAATTTGAGCTTAAAAAAGAAATGAAGGCATACGCAAAGGTGCTTCTGTGAAATACTCGCTCATCAGAGCGTCTTGCGCCGACAGTCGCGAATTCGGATCGTATTTCAGCATGCCACTGAGTAAATTTAAAACGGAAGTTTTTCTATGACCTATCTGCTGCAAAAGAGTCGGGAAACTGTATTTGAAACAAGCACCATAGTTTTTGTGAGAGTGATATTGAGTTGTCAACCAACGCTTGAGAGTACAGGGATCAGGGAAGAAAAACAACAAACGTGACATCAGGCAGCTGAAATGTCTCTGCGGACGGTAGATTTGTCCAACCAGGCCAGATATCGTTATTCGGCCTTCCCAACAATTGTACGATCATTTCAACCTGTTGTTGTTCTGTCTTCCCGGGCATTAAAGGCTTATTTAAAATAAATTCAGCAAATATACAGCCAGCAGCCCTATTTCGTCGCGGACAAAGATGAAAATGAAAAAAGAATCATGGTTACTAGAATGCCTTCTTGTCAGAGGATATAGAATATATCATTTACCACATATCAGCGGCCGTGGTATATTTTTTCTCCCCAAAAAGAATTTCTGGTGGACGATACCATAAAGTTACTACTTTGGGTGTCAAAGGGCGAGTTGGAGCACTGAATTTTCGAGCTAGACCGAAATCGGCTATATAGTAGCGGCCAACCGAAATGTAACCGTTTGAGGTCAGTGTGGTAGATGTGATAGAGACATGGAAAGAGTACGAGGATAGACACTGCGTACATACCAATTTTTAAAATTCCATCCGGAGTGAGAAGTAGGTTCGCCAATTTAAGATCGCTATAACGACATGAGCAACTCACATCAATAAAAGTCCTTATCGGAGGATGGTGAAATTAAGTACCGATGTATGATAAACCGACTGTGAAGGTACTGCATTCCATTTAACAATTGTTGCATAAGATGCTTGACTACAGTTGGAAAAACCGTTCCAGATGCGAGCTCTTAAGTCTTACGATATGACAGCGAAACAACCAACCTTGCACCGGGCTGAATGATAAGTTCTGTTGATCAACATAATTCGCCAGATCCTATGCCAAAAATTAGAGCGAATGAGCAAAATGAAACCACAACTGGGAACACCTTCAAAGAAAAATAGTTTGAAACATTTACATATTCACAATACTCCATTACAATATAAATCTTATCCAATGAGTCGCCTACGACGACCTTTTCTATTTGCACGATGTTGGGATGTCGTAACGTCTGCAGCAATGATATTTCTCTAACGCTGGGGACTGGGAATCCTTCCTGTTCATTTTCCATTCGTATCTTTTTCAAAGCCAGGATTCTGTTGGTCGACTTCTCTCTTGCCTTATCTTCATTACGTACGGAATTGAGTATTACATTGGGACGAACGATTATCCGTTCGAGGGCAAATAACTCTTAGAATCTGGCCATGACTAAATTCGAACAAAAAAAAACGGAAGAGGTAAACAGACACATACAAACAACACCATACGTTCCTTGTCCGATTTTCTTTAGTTTCTCAAACTTTTCCACAGACTCTGTGTTTCCTAAAAAATTCTTCTCGGTGGCGAAGTGCGAGTTTTCTCTGGAAACCGAATGTAACGTCGGCGATCTGATGCGAGGTCGGTCTGACTGCGACATACTCAGAAACCGCAAACTATCTTTGGATTTATATTCGCAATGCCTGTGATCCGAATTGCAGTGTCTGTGGTAGTTCTGTATAGAGCAGAATGTGCGGCCTCGTTCCCTCTTTTGGCGATCCACAATGGCGAAGTTCACTTTTTCCACCACAACTTCAATTACTTCGCAGTTGCAATTAAATCCAACATTCGGCATATTTGAAAATGATTCCGCCGCTGCTCAGATAATACTTAGTTCTCACTTTCATTTACATAGTGATAGGGGTCAGATCAGATGTCGGGTGTTTATAATCAGTATCAAAGCCTAATTAATAATGGCATCGAATGCAAAATACACGACCATTCGAATGTCCAGATTCCTAGTAGTAGCTGTTGTGCCGCTAATCATGACCAAACGTCTTATCCGTTCCTTGGTTGCTTGTGCCGCGATAGGGGTTCCTCCAATCCGAAAAGGAGGACTGAAATGGGCCCTCGACTCATGTCCCATGAAATTTACTCTATACTGCATATTAAGGCGGATTTTATTAAGTAGTTAAACCCATTGCATTTTTAAATCTCGCCATACTGCAAATTACTTTTGCGATAAGTACTGTAACTTCTCCCTATTTTTCTGTCACAAAGCGCGATCCCTTGATCCTTATCAAACGTTTGAAGCAATGTGGTTTCAAAGTGAAAGAGATGAAGAAATATTCAATCTGCCTTCCTGACCTGCGAAATGATAATACTGAGAAAATTACTTGTCATCAGTGTGTTTTTTCTGTACGAAAGTGTGTCTGCCAGTGTCCTCCCTGCGGCCAATACTCCCAGACATAAACTATTACCAGGACGAAGCAGTTCAAAACCGCTGTTGGCAAACCCTCACAATGTTCCTCGAGTCAAGCCGCCAAGACGACTTCCATATACTTTCAAGGATGTGAGAGGAGTTAGTGTTCAAGATAGAAATGGGCATTTAGTCTGTGCAATGGATCCTGAAAAGACTCTCAGTCCTGGTGAGAAAAAGAAACCATTACTTGACATATGCCCATTTGATTCAAATAATTTAGAAGAGCAAGGGTTGATTTTTATAGGCTGGCATGGTTAGTGATCGCTTACTCTCGGAAGTATTGTCAATTTTTTTTAAGAACGTCACATGCTAGGTAACATTCGCAAAAACATCGATACGATTCAGGAAGGTATCACTTCCAGCTCAAACTCATCCTCAGATTCATCGTGGTTCAGCGATGGTTTCTTTTGCTACGACAGTTTGATGGTACAAATTGCTAAACAGTGTTCATGTGGAAACGTTATACTAACTGCAACGCCTGACAGGTCGCAAGACGAGAGGCCCAAATCCAGCGTCTGAGATGCCAGCAAGAGTTAAATAATAAGGATGATGACGATTCGTGCGACTACGCTATGTGCGGCGGTAGGTAAATTTTCTTATCTGACCTTGAAACTTATCTCACAATATGTGTTCTATTTTAGTTTTTTCCGACAAGGATTGGTGGCTAAACAATGTAGATAAAGCTGTTATTTCTCGGGAATACGTCAACTATTGGGAAGATCCTACTATCCAGGAACGAGTCTTGAAGGCATTTATTCAAGACGCTCTAGACTACAATCCCAATTTAGATATAGCGATCGCCGCCTTTAGGTAACCATCCCATTGTATATCTATACAATGTTACTTTATCTGAATTTAACAAGTTGAATCTTTATTTAGTTATGTATACCAATCTGGAGAAGAAATGTCAGTGAAAATTCCTTCCAAGTATACTGCGGGATTGATTCCCGTGTGCGTTCCTGATCAGATCGCTCAAAAATTGTTCGACGAAGACCTGAACGGATTACTTCAAACAAGAAAATTTTTGCAACGGCCAAATATCGATACTGTACGAAGATTTTTCGGGGGGTACTATGACGGCATGAAGATGCTTAGCTATTATGAAATGGTTTTGAATAGGCAAGAATGGCCGGCGGCACGCTTATAGACAATTTTCGATCCTCGTATGGGTTGTGTCATAGAATGATGAATATAAGCAAGTGATTGCAAGGGTTTTCTTCAAATTTCTTCACCTGAGTTTGGCATATTTCATGAGTCATAGCATAGCAAAACATTTTCCTTGCACTTATGTCCTACGTCCTCCCTTTCATTTGCGATGTCTGCAGTAATGTCCCCTTAGTATGAAGGCTGGACGGCGGGACGCATTCGTCCGCATCTACCATTAATCGGACCGGTTTCGAATAAGTTGTAACTGACGACACACTCTCCGTTCAGTCATGTTACAAGGATTCAAAGAAGTTCTCCCTGCAATGAAACCGGCCGTTTGATTTTCCAAACGCGCGCGGGATCATCTAAAAGGGAGGGCTTGCTACAACTTACAGGAGGTTTCCAAGCATAAAGAATCCAGGCCTAGGCATTTAAACGAGGGGTACCCTTCCTTGACCTGGATCCTTAATCATGCCATCGTTAAGAGATCTTCTCGTTTTCAGTGCATTTCTCTTTTCCGTGATTGGAACTGCCACCGCCATCCCTCAGGTCCGTCTACAAAGACCTGAATTCGTGGCGGGCCGAAGCAGTGCTAAACCCCTGGTGGCAAACCGCCCCAATATACCAAGACCCCGTAAATCAAGACAGCTCCCGTTTACTTTTAAAGATGTGAGAGGAGTAAGCAGAATTCAAGAAAGAAATGGACAGTTAGTTTGTGCTGTAGATCCTGAAAGGACATCCGGGATTGGTGAGAAAAAGAAACCGTTACTTGACATGTGCCCATTTGATTCCAATAATTTGGAGGAGCAAGGCTTGATGTTTATTGGCTGGCATGGTAGGTGATCAACTATTATTGGAAGCATTCAACGTTTATTTTAATGCATTACACACGCTAGGTAACGTTCGCAAAAACATAAATACGCTACAAGAGCAAGTCACCGCTCTGCCTCCCAACACTAATAAACCTTGGTATGACGATGGTTTCTTTTGTTTCGACAATCTGAAGGTAGGAAGTCGTTAAAGTAGTGATATATTGTAACGTATGCTAAACAGCAACACCCCATAGGTCGCAAGGCGAGAGGCCCTAATCAAACGTCGAAGATGCCAGTTTGAGTTAAAAAATAACGATAATGACGATTCGTGCGACGAAGCTATGTGCGGTAGTAAGTAATTTTCGTCACGCATAGCCGGATTAATTACATCTTTTCACATTAAATTTCTCGTTAGTTTTTGCCGACAGAAAATGGTGGCTAGACAGAGTTGGTAAAGCTTTCTTTTCCCCCGAGAGCCTGCTAGAACACGGTTCCAAGCAAGGAGTTTTAAAATTCTTGGATGGATATATAAAAGGGGAGGAGAAACTGCAAGATAAACCAATCGCTGCTTTTAGGTACTCTTTTAGACTTTTTAGGAACCACAGTTTTGTAATAAGCTCAACCTTCCACAATGTCATTCTAGATACTACTACGCATCAGAACAATCGATGTCACTCAGCATCCCTGAAGAGTATACTTCTGGCTTGATTGCCGTATGTGCTCCTGATGAAATCGACCAAGATGATTTTGAATCGGGCTTGAATGCAAATCCTCGATTTAAGAACGGGGTGGATACGGTGCAAGAATTTTTTGGGAAATATTACGAGAGCATGGATAACCTCCGGTATCATTCAGAGGTCGTAGAAGGAACAGATTGGAACGCCTACCAGTTCTAGATTTTGATAATTGCATCGGTAAGTTTGTAATTAAATTATCGTGGGAGCTGAATTAGAGTCGATACGAAATAGTTTGTGAAATAATTATTGAGTTTAATTGCATTTGTTGGTTATATCGATTTTGTGAGAACATCGTGAAGAATATTGGTGTATTAATTCCATTTTTGACGAGAGCTAAAGCCGGATTCCAAGGCATATTAACAACTAATGTGTAAACCTGACATTTAAATCTTAAACTCCAAGCTGCATTTTGATTATGAAGTTTCATTCACCATCATTAAATAGGATGGGAATCCGTACAATAAACTGAATGAGGTCTTAGTGTCTATAAATGTCAAGTGAATGTGACGCGACGTCGCCTATGCATTATTGGGTATAAGTTGGTGTAAAGGGCCAAACCCGTCTTCTACTTTTCATCCTAAATATGATTTCAAAAAGAAATAGACGTAGCTTCCTAAGCCTGTTTGCAAAGTCCGCCTCTCTTCGTCACAATGACAGGCATTATCAGTTTAAATAAAACCCTATACACTCTGGGTAAGGAGAGTGCCGAGTCGCGCCAAATCACACCAAATGAGATGATGACTATAAGTGGAGGTTTTCTATGCCACCTTCATATTAATGTCCTTTTTTGTCTAAGAATGTATACCTTCAACTTGAACCTTACAGTGTCAAAATTAATGGTAAGGAAACTTTAGCGACATATGTCAATACATAGATCGGTGGAACAGGAGGAAAGCCAAAAAATAGAATGTTGAGCTGGAGTAATCTGGGTCATTTGAAAAGGAGTGCTTGATACAAGTTACAGGGGTGGGGTAGGGCAGGGCGAGATGGAGGTCACAAGCATAAAGAATCAAGAGGTATTGAAACGAGGGGTCTGTTAATAATGTAAAGGAATCATGAGTCATATCACGGAAAAGCAGTCTGCTTGTACTTATGTCCAGTGTTATTGTTCGATGCTTGCTGCAAGTGTCCCCTCAGTGCTTAAGTTGGACGCATTCGTCCGCATCTACCATTAGTCGGCCAGGTTTCATTCAAGTTCTTTCTGGCATCATTTTCGCAAGCTAATAATGTTACAAGGATTCCAAGAAGTTCTCCTTGCAATGAAACCAACCGTTTGATTTTCCAAACGCGCGCGGTATTATCTAACAGGGAGGGCTTGCTACAACTTACAGGAGGTTTCCAAGCATAAAGAATCAAGGCCTAGGCATTTAAACTGGGGGTACTTTTCCTTGACCTGGATCAATAATCATGCCATCGTTAAGAGATCTTCTCGTTCTCAGTGCATTTCTCTTTTCCGTGATTGGAACTGCCACCGCCATCCCTCAGGTCCGTCTACAAAGACCTGAATTAGTGGCGGGCCGAAGCAGTGCTAAATCCTTGGTGGCAAACCGCCCCAGAATACCAAGGCCCCATAAATCAAGACAGCTCCCGTTTACTTTTAAAGATGTGAGAGGAGTAAGTAGAATTCAAGAAAGAAATGGGCATCTAGTCTGTGCCGCAGATCCTGAAAGGACACCCGGGATTGGTGAGAATAAGAAACCGTTACTTGACATGTGCCCATTTGATTCCAATAATTTGGAAGAGCAAGGCTTGATGTTTATTGGTTGGCATGGTAAGTGGTCATCTATTATCTAAAGCATTGCAACATTTATCTTATTGAATAATACACGATAGGTAACATTCGCCAAAACATGGATTCAATTCAAGAGCAAGTCACCGCTCGGCCTCCTAGCGCAGATTCGTCGTGGTTTGATGATGGTTTCTTTTGCTACGACAATTTAATGGTAAGATCATCACCAAACCCCTGGCGGCCTGAAAGCTGAATTAATTGGAATTTCTAAAGATTGCCAGACAAGAGGCTGAACTTCAAAGTTTAAGATGCCGACGAGAACTGAATAATGATGACAGCGATGACTGCGGCCAAGTGATGTGCGGTAGTAAGTAGTTTCTTTGACTAAAGAGTGATTTAGCTCTATTTCGTAAATTAAATTGTGTCTTAGTTTTTGCCGATAAGAAATGGTTTCTGTACACTGTCCGTAAGGCTTTCGTTGATCGAGATAACCACGGCTACTGGGATGACCCGACCTCTCGGCTGCGCGTGGTGGAACGTTACCACGGATATCCGGAAAACGTTGCATTTTCTCTTTTTAGGTACCCATTTACACTAATTCAACTATATTTCTTTAATTTAATCAAGTTTATCGTTTCATGAATGTAGTTACGTGCACCGGTCAGGACTAGAGATGTCTCTTAAAATACCCTCTAATTATACTTCTGGCTTAATTGCCGTGTGTGCTCCTGACCAAATGGCTAGAAAGTTTTCGGATTGGAGTTTGAGTGAAGTACGTGGAACTTTTGATCAGAGGCAACATGTGACGAAGGATACTCTCCAGATACTTTTCGGGAAGTATTACAAGGACATGACGGCACTTTCGTATTATGAAAAGGTCGTAGACAAAAACGCAGGAGACGGACCCAGAGAAGAGTGGAATGTCGGCAATTTCTAAAATTCATTTCTTTCGTGATGTTGTGATAGTAGAATCATCTTAGAGTTAGTTATACAGGTCGACGTTATCCCTACCGTAGACGATGTTGAATGGTTTCTTTGATTTATTGATTTTTGGTCTTGTAATCTGTAATACACCACATGCTTTAATATAACATTATTTTTACTATTGTTAGAGAGCTTGATCTGCATTTCGCGGACTAGAGACGAGGAACCTATCAGCTTGAGCTGATATGCTATGTACACCGAACTTCGTCATACAGCCTGAGATTATGTTAAATAGGATGAGTTTCTGTGTAGAGCACTAGCGACGGTTTAATCGATTTCATGGCCACATTAATGTGTTTTAATGTCACCTGTGCGTTATCGGTTAATAACATGTCGCAGATGGCGATTTCAACGAGAACCAGTCATTCACCTTTTCGTTCTTCATATTTTCTCGAATCGAAATGAGCGCAGCTTCCCGAAACATATTTTCAATGTCCGCACCTGCGGCACAGTGAGATAATGTCAGATTTTAATATATCAGAAGTTCAGGTAAAGCCAAGTGTTGCGTCAGGCAAAAAGAAACGTACCAGAAAAACCTTCCGTGTCTCGGGCAATTGTTTCCACATGTTCCGCCGACATATCTATCGGCATCTGTCGTATAAATCCTTCAATCATTGATTTTCGGCACTAGCAAAAGGTTAAAGCTGAGTTAGGGGACTTTCAACATAGCGAAGCGCAGGCATGAAATAACCTCAAAATCAGGGACAGGGATATATAAATGCTGATCTAATCTACCAGGTCGAAGGATCGCACTATCGAGCTTTTCGGGACGGGTGGTGGCTTCATCAAACAGCAAGAAGAGGATAAGTATTATAGCAGTGAAAACAATAAGCAATAAAACCGTACTCGCAATAACGTATATATCTGCTTCGGCAGAACCGCTGTTGGATCTTGTGAAGATTCCGTCCAACTCTAAAGCGACAAGATTATCAGCAGTAGATAATACAGTAAATAAAGGAACAGACGTTAGTGTGGACTTTGTTAAAACAGTAGAAAGAGAGAATGTGTACAAACCTGTTAAAAAGCTCGTCACGATTCTGTCTCCTGTATTCTCCGATGATAAATTGGTTCCGCGTTTTGGTATTAAATTGTCAATCTAAAAAAAAAAATCGTCAGGACAAACCGACTGAGAGCATAAATAAGAAAATGTTACCTGATCTATGAACAAAATGCAGGGAGTACTAGATCTAGCTTGATTGAAAAGCTTGGCAATGTTGGCTTCGGATTCGCCAACTATTTTAGAGATCATCTGAGATGCCTAGAACGGAGTAAGTTCTGTCAAATGATTATTCATCCATTATTTCAAAAGATGCCTGCGCAAACCTCAACAGCGACAAAATTCACTCCCAACTCTTTTGCAATTGCGTAGCACAACATTGACTTTCCGACACCAGATGGGCCGTATACTAACACACCGCGAGACGGTTTAATTTTAAAGCGAGATAGAATCCGTGGATTTCCAAAGGGGTGTATTATTGTGGACTGATATCAAATAGAGAGAAGCCAACGGTTAGAAAGGAAGCCAGAGGTGAAGAATCACCACCCATGTCGTTCTTCTTAAGCTATCAGATGAAAGTTACTTTAACTTCAGCAATGATTTTATCTATTCCATAGAGTTGCGAAAATGTAACATTTGGTATCTATCAAACATTGAAAGTCGGTCAGTACAAGAATAATAGTTCGAATGCAGCGACAAGGAACATACTTTGGTTTGAAATTCGCTTAGTCCAGTCGGTTTCACTAACTTCATGGCTTCATCAAAGTGAAATCCTGTCATTTGTCGGACGCTCTGCAAAACGAATTATGAATAGAGTTTCAAACGCATAAAGAAGGAATGCAAGTACCGTCAAGCTAATATGCTTCGAAAGTTCGAGATTCGGTATTTGATGAGAGAGGTCCGCACTTTCACGGATATAGTTAAGGGTAGCCTGCGTGGATAAACTTCTCAAATCCGCGGCAATAAAACCATGAGTTTTGTGACTGATATCTCTTAAGATCACATCTTTTTGGCTAGGTTCGATAGGCAACGCTAATACCAGCGACCACAAGGATTAGGGGATAAATTAAGATATGTGATAATGGAACGAAACTGGCCACACCGTTTGTCAATCTTTCAAGAACCTGATAACGACCGTCTGCAGACAGATTAGGTATCTCGAAGATTTCATCTAATCGTCCAGGTCTCGTAATTCTTGGATCAAGAGCGTGAAGACGATTCGTAAGACCTATTTCAGTCAAATGGGTAGAACGTTGAATCGAAATGTCGAAAGTCTCTTGCCAGTGAGATGCAAACAAAGGAGACTAACCAATTATGAAGAGAGGGGCGGCAATCAGGCCTTTTTCACAGTTCACACTATCCAAAAGACCAAGGAAAAGTGACTGAACTCGTGATTCTAGACCTAGAATGAATATAAAGTATTAAAGCCTCCGATTCGCCTGTCTCCGCAGAAAATATGCAATCGTTCATACCAGTATTATTCGTCATATCATTACTAGTTTTACCAGCAATCATATCTAATTCATCCAAGATTATAATTTTGGGAACTTTGATGAAAGTATTTTGGAAAACCGAAGATAATCTTCTCTCGCTGCTTCCTTCATCTGATGAATAAATTCAGTATCAACATCATTTCATGACTTCGGATAGGAACGATCCGACGACGCACCCGACTGAAATAGATCTGGACAACTTATGCACTCGTACGGCAAATTCGAGTATTCTATTTGCAGTGCCTGTCAGAACCGCAAAGGAGGGTATATTAACTGCCAAACCGAAATACATACCTGCGATCAATCTTGCAATTGCCGATTTCCCGGATCCCGGCATTCCACTAATTACACATCCTTTGGCTCTAACCAAGTCACAAGGCCATGCACTTTGTTTTGACAAGTCCAAAACACTGCTCATATATTTCATCACCTTACCAACAATTTTATCTACCCCGCCTAACCTATCTGTCACTTTCTTTTTCCAAACGTCATAAGGGGGCGTATAAATGAATTTAGTCCCGTAATGAGGATCCATATAAGAGACGATGAATTCTGTTGAGTCGGTTATCTTGAAAACTTCCTTCTCGCCGCTTACAGATGGCTTAGTATCCGGGATGATTTCATGAATCAGCAAGTAATTTGAATTAGAAGGGAATGTTAAGTAATTGACTATTTGGTTCCTTGTGACAATAGATCCAGAGAGGTAATTAGCTAAGGCTGCGCGAAATTGGGTTGAACGAAAGCAGGAGCTTGAATAATCGATCTTATCCGGGATTTGATGAGGAAAGTCGGAGTGAACAGGCGAGATGATAATTTTTGATGCGGGAGATGGCTGAAATATCTTTTTTATCCAAACAACAGCGAGAAAGGATATGTTATAAAGATCATAGCTTCGGAATTGAAGTCAACAAAAATAAACAAAAGATAGTCTTCTTATATACCTTTCTGGCTACATGCAAGAAGCATGATTCTCCAATATCAGAAAGCTTTAGAGCTTTCAATAGCGAGAGAGAAACGATGGCCTGCTTATAGTCATTTTCATCGGTACTACTTTTTGAGCGACTGTCTAGGGTAGTTGGAAATTTTGCTTGCCTTCGAAACAAACTCGAATTTTTGCAGTAATAATGAACTCGAGCGGGGACTGAGATGGCTGTAGGTCCATTATTAGAACTCAATCGTAGACAAATGATCGACCCTGCAAGTAATTCATGCTGTTTAAGAGCGACATCTCGAGACAGCCAGATGGTCGGACTAGAAGGAATAAGTAGCTCTGATGAGAGAGCGAAAGCAAGCAAGAAAAAAATATGAGTCGATCAGATATCAATACTACTTTGAGCATATGATTAGATTGTTTGTACCAGGCACTGAGTCGTCGACAACTGCTATCGGCTTGATGAGCATTTTGCCAGTGTATCATTTCCTCTCCAAGAAAATTTAAAATTGCTGCGCGAACTCGGAATTCCCTTTTGGATGAAATTAAGCACGCCTGATCTTCAGTGCGATTGACTTTTTAAGTTGAATTATTTGAATTATATCATCATCACAGCAAACGATGGCTTTTCACGGAAGTCCCTTTCAGGCCGAAGTCGTCAATGGAAGGTAAATCCTCGTTGAGTTATTTTGACCGTCATCAGAGTGAAATCTCGACCGTTCACTTTCTCGTCGACTCTTCTCATACTATGCTTCCATTTATAGGATAGAAGGATCTGGCAAATACACATTTAAAGACGGCAATGTTTACATCGGTGAATTTAAAGATGGACAGTAAGTAGTTTCGTCCGATGGCTTTCCAACTCTTTATTGGTTATCATCCGTTTAAAAGCTCAACCGATCTATGTTGAAAGCGACAGTCAAACAATTTTTCAATATACATGTTTGCATCTATGAGCTGAACACTATAGCTAATTTGTTATTACTCTCCCCTTGTTCAGATTTCACGGCAAAGGAACCATCCATTTCGCCCACGGTGGAAAATACGAAGCAGAATGGGAGAATGGTGTTGCGACTAAGGTGATTTGCCAAAATTCTATAAATGCTTCGTAATGTGTAATAATAAATCTAACTGGAAGCTCTTGGTACATTCTTTATTTTCAATTTATTAATACTTGTTCTCAGGGGTCATACACATTTGAAGACCATTTGACATATGAGTCCAACAACTGGGATTACCTTACACAAAAAGATAGAAGGTTCTACTCTGAACGATTAAATGGTATTCATCCAGCTGGTACGTATCCTCAATGATCCTAGAATGATTTAATCTTTCGCATCTTCCCAAAGCTTCGTCGCGTTCTTCAAAACGCTTCTTTTGCTGCTCAGCACATTATACTCCAGTTGATATCATCTTCTTTGACTATTTGAAATAAGCACACTAAATATCGTCCTGTTGCTTTTTGTTATATCATTATGGCACGAATCACACAGATGCTACTCAGCTCACAAATTCGGGTAAGCTACCACCAATCCCTATATCCACTTACGACACAGGAGACGGTTACTACGACCCTTCCACTGGATTTGTTCATGATTATCTCACTCACGCCAAAGTCAGAGAAGTGGACCAGGAAGAAAGGAAATGGATACTTGAAAACTGCAGGATAGGGGAATTTGAGAATAATATTAGGGTAGAAACTGCAGACAAGGGAGATATAGAGAAGAAGAGTGGAACATTTTCAAAATGACGATACTTGACGGTTATAACTTAAATAAGATGTATAGAATGAAATTAAACGACCTGAACAGTTGTTACTTTAACTTTCAGTTCGGTCAATCAGTGACAGATCGCCTGTCGTTCAATAAAGGGAACCAATACGATAACTCTGGTATAGAGTGAGGCACTTTATATTCACAGATCATACAGAGCATAAGAGATTATTGAGAGAAATTATATATACAGACATGAAAAGAGTAAAGACCACAATATACTTTTACCATACGACAAATGGATCTTGACGATCATACAAATACAGGATTAAGTACTTTGTTTTGAGTTGGGCAGGAGAAGGAAGAATGACAAGACACCATTGTAGGTTATCCAATGGTCATTTAGCCATTGTGAGATTCTACCGATGTTTCCGCCGAGGAATTCGTCAATACTCGATACTCCGACTAGCACATCTTCGGGCGTTACGATTGAACTCTTTTCTTTCATCCTTATTGCCAAAGTAAAGTCTTGCGGCCTAGTTGCAGCATCGAATACAAGATACAATCGAACAGAAAGTGATAACGCGGCCGGGAATATTAGCGAGCGACCCAATGAATTGATTGGATAAATTGAGGAAATGCAGATTATAAAAAGTAAACGAAACAAGATCAAAACAAACCTCTAAGTTCAGATGTGTACTAGGATGTGGTATTGGATCATCCGTGAACAGAGCCAAAAGAGCGAGTAAATGGGCTTTGATGTCTTCGGCCTTTACAATTCTGTGAATAGATAAAACATACAAAAAGCATTCCAACCGAGCAACATTAATATCCGCTTCATTATAAATTCAAAAAGATTGGTGTTTACCTCATATACGGAACACCATCGGAAGTAATATTCGGGTGATAAACAGGTGTCAAGAATCTTTGAAAAGCTAGGTTACTACCAGACGAGTAGAGGAAGTGCCTCTATAAATCACCAAAAAGACGCATACCTAATTCTCGGTCGAAAGGCAGGGAATGATTTATGAAATACAATTTGACCACGAAATATGCCGCCCTCTGCAAAGTTGATTAATTGGATATGTCTTAGGAAACGGAAGAAGAATATATCAAGAACTACTCACCGTACTGTGTCATTGGAGTTCCAAACACAGTGAATTGCCAGACATAAGGATTGTTATCATCTAATTCAAAGTCCATCTGATTTTCAAACTCTTTCTCATTCTTAAGCTGGTGAAATTGAATCCGCAGATTATTCGTCGTCGAAATTTCTTCAATGTCATCAGAATTCGAATCACGGATCCACTGTTGGGTTTCAGCCACTAAGTCGTCCAAAAATGAAAAAGTGTTGGCAAGAGAAGAAACGGTAAATAAAGAACAAGTTACGAACTCAGCTTCTGATAGATTTGTTTTAACCGACTCTCTAAATCTGGATAGTCAAATGCTCCTGACATTGAATTGGAAGTACTCTCAAACGGCATTCGTGCAAATTGCTCTCCGTGTTCTATTAACTTGGTTTCTCTCTCAACAATGTCCTGTTCAACACCAAAGTAAGCATATAAAAGACTGATAAAAAGGCAGAGCACGTATTACCAAATAATTAAAGTAATACGCCAGAAACAACATCTTGCAGGTGTCGTCAAATGGACTAGGACCATAGATGGAAGTGGATGAAGACGACGCGGCATGCACACTTGACGATTCGAGAACCTGCTGAGTAGTCGTCTTATTCGTACAGGGAGCGGCATGTGCAGGAGAGGATGAAGCTGAATCGGAAGTACTTGATACATCAGAATCAACGACAACATTTTTCAGAATTTTTTCTAGTCTGGTCAAAATTGTCAACCGCGGGTCCGTATGATGAAACTGAAAGGGTACACGATGAATTGTCATTTTACCTATTGCAAATACTTATTCGAATAGTTTCATGCATGATTTTACGGTTGTATTTATCCACCTCCTTTTCTGCATTCGCAGACTTGGCTTTTTCGAATCCTGGTTCATTGTGGTAAGGTTTGTCGCTCATCAAACTTTGAATTGAAATGAGAACGCTTAAGACACCGTGAGCGGATGACCTGATGAATACATTGCATGAAAGTGTTTTAGACGGTTTCAATCAAAAGGATTCAAGATGTCGGAATTACCATTGTTCGCCCGGCTGACCATGCCATGTTCCAAGAATAGACAAACAAACTTTCCCATCTGCGTATATCTGAACAGCGAAAAACAAAAGAGTTGAGTGAAACAATTTCATTTCAAAAGAGTAGACAGAACTAGCGATAGGTATCATACGTTAGGGTTGAATCGTGTCCTGCCAAAGTTGGTGGTTACAGCAATAACTTTTGGTGCATCTGACGGGTAACTCGTTGGAAAGTTGAATTGAAATTCAAACATGCCAAAGGCTATTTTTGTCATAGGTTTTATGTCAACTCCACATCATTCGGAATCATTTGTATCATTTGGAATGAAATATGTACCGTAAGGTGTTCCCGGAGGACCTGTAATCAAGGCTCTCACGTTTCGAATGTTGTCGTCGTCGTGATGAACAAAGACAGCATGATCTGGACTTTTTTGGATATCTAGAACTGAATAAAGCAACGCATTCAACACATTATATTACGATCAGTTACATTGATGTTGATCAGAATCGCCATAGATAAACAAAAACTGCAAAGTCTGTTTCAACTGCACACAAAAGAGAACATGGAGACCGGACGTACGTTCTTTAGATATCCTGAGAAGAGACTTATCCGACATAGTCGCTAAGAGGGTTATGATGGCGGCTATTCTTTGTAGAAAATAAATGATACAGTTTTTGAATAAGTTATAAGAGGCTATAAGTATGGATGCTCGAAAGTTTAGTTGCGAATGGCGGATCGTATGACTCGTTCAACTTCAATTCAGGCATTATATTCAACCAGAATTAACTTCGTGTCAAATAATGGGAAAAAAAACGATAGAATCATTACTGTTATTGAACCGACAGCAGCACAAGAACCTACAATGATTTTGATCTACTGCTTGGAATTGAAAGGCTTTTGGTATGGCAGCTCACCATAGCGAAATGATTGGCAATCTTCAATCGCTTGGTTTTAATAGTCATGCATAATAAGTCACATCCCAATTTCTATCTGGTAAATATAAAAAAAGCTACATGTTAAGACCACATGTAGTAGCTCTTGCATTGACAATGCATGTAAACTTTAGTTTCGAAGAACACAACCGATCATAATGTACAATCCTCATATTCAAGATTTGCTTATTGTGGTAGTCCGTTTTCTTGATTCTCTTTTTACTAGCCAGGTCAAATAGAACTCACCCGCTCTCTACTTAATCCATAACTATCAATACGGTGGAACGAGGGACACAGCGCGGGTTTGCGCCGGGCCGCGCCAGTTTTTAATGAAGCCCATACCAGTCAGCTCCGTCTTGGAAGGAATTTTTACCGTCCCATTTTCAATTTTTAGATAAATCTACATAGCAAGATGAAGTCGATTACTCAACGTCTTTCTCAATACCATCCCTGTCTTCTGACGTCCCATTCTCGTTCTCTCCTCAACTCTGCTGAGCTCCGCGCGCTCGACATTTTGAAATCCGCCACTAAACATTTTGACACTCTCTACCTCCGCCAATCCTACCACAACAATGAACGCATTTTGACTATTCTCAAATCATTGCCACCAGATCATCCGAATAAAGCAGACTATCTTCGATACTTTCAATTGAACAAAGGCGTGTATGATGTTTTGGATGACGAAAAACCATTTGTTACCGAAAAAGAAGTAAAGGAACTGAAAGGTTTGGTGATGGAAGAAAAACCAATTGGTGCAAATTATTATCCACTGGATATGAAAAAATCTGAATTCGAAAGTTGGTTGGCATCCCTTCCTGCCGATGAAAAACAGTTGGCGCAAGGGTTTTACAATGTTATTCGTCGATCGGCGTCATCAGAATTGAAAATCGTACCGTTTAGTACAGAATATGCGGATTTATTGAAACCCATCAGCGAATTGGTGAAACAGGCTGCTGATGTTTTGGATGGTGATACCGATGAAAAAGGAAGAAAACGAAATCAGAGATTAGTGAAGTTTTTGAGAGAGCGAGCTCAAAGTTATCTAAGTAATGATTACTTTGGAAGTGAGTGTCGATGGCTTGAGATCCATGAAAGTGGGCTAAAGGATGATGAAGTACCTCTTTTAGATGTAACTATGGGACCTTACGAAGGTGTGTACGATTGTTTCAACAGATTCTATGCCTGTTATACTAAGATAATATCTTCTCCCTGTCGGTCGATACGCCAAAATCCAGTCTACACTGATAAACTTTTCAATTTCAGGTCTGCTTTCGAATGTTTCTTGGGGATCCGGGATATTGCCGGAACAAAAACGATTAAAACTTTTGAACAGTATATTCAAAAATTGGAAGATAATTTGCCAATTCCAAGCAACTACAAGAATCCTAATGTTGGTGATACCAAAAATCTGGTGGTCGTCGATCAAGTTGGCGCCGGCGGTGGTGAGTATTTTTATGATTATAAGTGGTCTTACAACTGCTAGCTTAATTTATCTAATGCTCGCTCGCTGTACGGTAGATCAAGCAGGGCCGATGACGTCGGCTTTTAACCTTCCAAATGACGAAGCTGTCATTAAAGCCCGTGGCGCCAAGATGATTCTGATCAAGAATGTTCAACAACGAAAATTTGAGTCTATTTTGACACCAATTGCCAAATTGGTATTACATAAAGACCAATTGAAATATCTTAGTTTCAGTTCCTTCTTCCAACATGTAACTTATCATGAATGCTGTCATTCTTTAGGTACGTGTAGTTGATAGATTATTGAATAGTCCAGAGTATAGACTAATCATTTCTTGTCTCCTTCATAGGACCGCACAACTTGATAGAGGACCCTTCCACTCCTATTCGACGAAACCTTCAGGAACTCCACAGGTTAGATTGATTTCAACTTGCTTTCTGTTATGTCCTTCTTGTGCCCTGACGCAAATTGTATTAACTCAAAATCCTGCTTCATGATAATGGTAGCGCCCTCGAAGAAGCTAAAGCTGATATCGCTGGCCTTTGGTCCGTCGAATACTTGCTTGATCATAACGTGGATCCAACCGTTACTGCTGAACCGGGAGACCCATGCCACGGAAAACGGGACGACCAAGAATTTGTCAGGCGCTCGTTCTATGTTACTTACCTTGCGAGTGCATTTAGAAGCATACGATTTGGTTTGGGTGAAGGTAAATAGTTTTAATCTACCATCATGGGAATAGAAGCAGAACAGAAATTAATAACTCCACATTCCTTCTAATAACTCAGCGCACGGAAAAGGTCAGGCTCTACAGTTGAACTATCTTATCGATGAAGGGGGATTCAGTTACGATAGCGAGTCCTCGAGCTTCCTGGTGAACTTTGACAAGATCCGACCGGCCGTGGAGTCCTTGACGAGAGAAATCATGATTGTTCAGGGAGACGGGGACAAGAATAGAGCCCGCGAGATGCTAGATAGATACGGGGTTGTTAGAGAGTATACCAAGACAAAGCTGGATCTGCTGGAGAAGGAAGGAGTGGCGATTGATTTAGAGCCTAGCTACGAATAAGTAGTCACAGAATGGAATATATACATAATCGGCGTAAAAATCTTTTTTTTAAAGAATAGTAAAGTCCGATTTAACCCGTTGCCAAGGGATAATGGAAGGAGTATTGGGGAACGGGCAAGACGCGCGCTGATTGGGCGAGATTCCAGTCGCGAAAAAAAAGGGAAAAACAAAAATTTTGACCACGAGGCGAGGGAGGGGATTTCAGACAGCGATGGAAGGGAGGGAATAGATATCCTCGCAGAGAATAACGACATCGCATCGCTACATCC
>JAHLJZ010000160.1:0-20389 GCA_025602915.1 Paraphysoderma sedebokerense
CTGAGGTGCAATGATTGTTCACACTCATAACTCTCAGTAACTCTCTCCATCATTGTACTCTCTCCGCGGAAGAGGATGTTCCACTAAATAAATGTGTTTAGATGAAATCATTGCTGATCCCTCGAGAGTCGAGTCTGGATTTGACAATGCCGCAATTGGATACCCCCCAGTCGTGGCATAATTTTATGATATGCCACGACTGGGGGGTATGCAATTGGTCACATATCACGACCTTTCTGGCTCGGACGAGTAGCATTCCCCCTCTGTTCCCCAACTCTCCTGCCTCAGAATCATTTACCCCTCTACAATCCACCCATATACATTTCTGTCATCACTAACCATTTGATCTTCCACCCCTACTACTGTTTTTCGATTTTACTACATTCATCAGAATGATCCCAACAAGTATCTCCCACGATGGACTCCTTTTCGGTATCTTCACTGGATTAGCAGTGACGAGTCTCTTACCACACAACGAAATCATGCATACAATATTGACTCATCTGTTTAATTGCACTAAAAACATGTTGATCCTATACTTGGCTTACCTTCTCCTCCCTCTCCTGCTTCCTGTCATCCTCCCGCGAGATTTCGAATCATGCCCAAATGTCTCATCGTACCCCTCGAAAGGCGAATCAGAAGAATCACAAGAACTTATTGATTCATTGAGAAATAGAAATGCGCTTCTGACGTCCCAAAATGAACAATTAGTCTTGTGGGCTCAGTTTCAGACGGTAATGATAAACCATCTCGCGAAATCCCTACATAGCAGAAACAATTCATTCGAAGACCTCTTGCGATCGTCAGTCAACAAGGATGCAGAAATCGAGAGGCTAGTAGCCGAGTTGGAACAACGAACTAACGAGATGAAGAGTATAGAGAAGCAGCTAGAGATAGTCAAGCAAGATAGGAGGTGTCTTATCAAGAGTCACGATCAGGTTGTTTCGACACTAATGAAGGATGTTGCACATTACCAGGAGTTGTGCGAACATGCGGTTAACAACAAAATCGACACTACTTGCTCTTGAATGCTAGATTACCAGCAACATGCTAATCGATATCGCGAGTTCCTCGCAGGAAGGTTGTTATCATTGATTCGGAAGTTATACGACGACGTCTTTGTTACTTTGACTCAGTTACTGGTAAAGGCTACTAAATTTTAGTGAAACATAAAGTTTGTTAATAATTTAGATACATCAGTTGATTGTATAAGCAATGTAGGAGATGTAACAACATCATATATAGCCCTTCGCATGAATCATTCTGTGTTGGTCCTCATATCTGAACAAATCTCCCATTCCTGGCCGTTGAATAGTTGCGTTACGTCTTGAATTTTATAAAAGATTGCTTCTGAGTTTTTCGAAAATACAAACACAACACGATTCGCGAAAAAGGAACTTCGCATCGCGTATTCCAATCACAACCACTGCGCCGACTCAAACTAACATATATAATCCAGAATGACCAGAAACAACAACAAATATCAAGTCCCCACCACAATGTCTACCTTCTCGACAGAGCGGCATGGGAATCCTGGCTTACACGGAAGCGCGACAGACAGCCAACTCCCCTGCCGCGGTGGGTACCCCAGTACAGCCTTTTTCGCCGCCATCAGTGATCTTTCTCCAATCCACGATGGTCCCCAATGCATAAATAACCGTACGGAGGTACGTCGTTGTGTGAAAACTAAGGTTCTTGTGGCAAATGTTTTGAGGGCCGGTGTGCTTCTACATTCATGTGGTACGATCAAGGGAATACAAGAGCAGTTGATACGCACTCAACAGTAGTGTGGTGGTTACCGTTGCTGATGGTTCGTTATCTTTTTATTCTAAAATCGTATTACTTCTGGCATATGATGACTGGCCTTTGATTGTTGCTGTCGATAGCGTGTCCAAATATTCACCCCGTCAATAAATGCAAAGGAAAGCAAAACCCGTGTGGCGAAACCAGCCGTACTTTATATCATATGGATTTGAATAGGGACGCATTCCAATCTATTGCCAATTTAAATGACGGAATCATACATATGGAGTTTAGACCCGTTGATTGTTCCGTCGGTCTTGGAATCAAGGAGAATTAAAAGTCGATTTAGTTTAAATAATTGGCATGAGGGTTAATAAATAATGAAATTGTAAATATGAATGTAACATTTTGAGTTGTTTTTAGGTTTTCAAATTGAATATAAACTTTGAGTTACCCAAAACAATGTCGTTTGGATGACTGTTGGATGTCAGAGATGCTAGTACGATTGGAAGGTTGACCGCCGCATGAATATTACTTACGTCCAACCGCCAATTTCACACAAATTGGACTGGATATCGCTTCAGCTTCGAGTTTGTGCTTTCCGAAGTACTAAAGAATGTTGCCAAACTTCAATGTTGGTCGATATGAACAGTACAGGGTTTGTGGCTTTGGTTATCGCAAGTTCCAAGAATTTCAATTCGATTGGCGCGAACAGCGATTTAATGCCAAGTCTTGGTAAAATTGGTGAGCGCCGAGCGGAGGTGTGCGGGTGTTCACGGTTGCTTCAAACAGCAACTTACTTTGTTGGTATTTCTTGATACATTTTTTTTAAAGTTAGTCGGCAGTATCTGTGAGTGGCTAATAATAATGGAAAAAGTTGGTGTCAGTTTGAGGAGTACAGCGGTGTATCCGAATGTTGCGATTATGTTGTTCCTGAGTGCATGTGTTTTGTTGCGGTCGAAAAAGTAACAAGAACAAACACAAACCGCCTGCAACGCACAAAGAAAAATGAACTGGCACAAGTACTACTGCGCACGCAGATGCAGATGCAGATGGAGGGATGCTGTACTGCTCTTGGAGTGGAGATCAAGATGAAAAGATGAATGTTGTGCCAGTTCATTTTACCTTGTGCATTGCAGCGTAGATAGGGATGTTGGGTTTGGGGAGCGAAGGGGTACAGCGTGAGATGAGATGATGGTGTGTGAAGGATGGATGTACGTAAGTGTAGGATGGAGCAAGTAAGCGAGTGAGTGCGGTGAGTACGAGCAAGTGAGTGAGTAAATGCTAGAGAATGCGCAAGCGAGTCGGTTGTCTTGTCTGCTGTGCTGTCTGGCTGGCTCATTCCACTCTTTGGATACTCTCTCTTTGTCTGTCTGCCTAGTCCACACTAGACGGTCTACATGTAGTACATACACCCCATCCGACTGCTCTGCTCATGAACAAGATACACTCCAACTGGTATATCCAAGGCTGCATTCATAGCATTGGTTCCCTATCCCATTAGATCCCCCCTCTCAATCTCACTCAACCACTCAATCACTCGTGACTCAACCACTCTCTGTCTCTCAATCGTTTGTTTGGCTGCTTTGCCCCACAACCCACAACCCACGCCGTCGAGTGAGCGTCGAGTGTCGACAAGGGTATTTCTGACTCGTAGGCGTGGGTCGCGACGCACGGGCTCCTGGCTCCCACTCCCTTTTATTCCCCTCCTTTGTCAGACTTCCCTTCTCTCCTCTCTCATCCCTCTCCTCCCTCTCTCATCTCCATATTATTCATAGCAGTCCCTGTCTTCTCTCAATCTCTTAATCCATAAATTATGTCCTCCCTCTTCGCGGCGGCAGTCAATCTCTTGGCTACCATCGCCGCATGAGCATCTCCCTCAATCAAAGTTCTCAGGCGAAGAGAGAGGACATGATTTGGGGATCAAGAGATCAAGAGATGACAGGGGATGATATGAATGATATAGAGCTGCATCGGTGATGTAGACGTTTACCTCGAAAACCTTTATGATGGTATGTTGCCTTTCATTCCTCCCTTGCTCCTTCTTCCTTTCCTTCCTCTTCTCCCGCGGGAGTGTGGGTGTAGGTGACACACCTCCTTTTCACGTTACTCTCTACACAAAGTTGGCGCTAGTATGTGCTGCTTCTTCTCTTCATCGACATCTTCTTTGTCTCTCATGGAGATTCAGAGTGGGTGATTCTACCTTTTCCTTCTTGATCGCGGTGCATGATCGGCAGAGTCATCTGCAACACCCAAACCCTCCACTCGCAGTCTCTTTAACTTGCATTTTACTGACATCATTCTTGCTTCTTGCTTCACAGATGATGACAGCGACCTGGTTCTGTCGCCTGCTACCACCTTCGCAGATCCCTCTCACCTGTTACCAGAGGATGAACTCATCCTCTGTGACAACAATGTATCTGCTGAAGCACCATTGGTGAATCCCACTGCTTCTTCGACTAAAGAATAAAGAACAATACCTCGTCTTCGTTTTTTGGGTCTTTGGCGCATCAATTGTATCAGCTCCTTTTTCATTTGTGTATCAGCTCCTTTTTCATTTGCGTTTTGATGCGCCAAAGACCCAAAAGACGAAGACGAGGTACTCTTTTATCGAAGAAGCAGTTAATGGTGCTTCAGCAGATACCTTGTTGTCACAGAGGATGCGTTCCACCTCTGGTACCAGGGGAGAATGATCTGCGAAGGTGGTAGCATTCATCCAGAAGTAATAAGACGACTTGTTTGTGACTTTGACTCAGTTACTGGTAAAGTACTTTTAGTGAAACATAAAGTTGTTAATAATTTAGAATACATCAGTTTATTGTATAAGCAGTGTAGGAGACGTGTAGGAGATGAACATATATAGCCCTTCGCATAAATCATTATGTGTTGGTCCTCATATCTGAACAAATGTCCCGTTCCTAGCCGTTAAATGATTGCGTTACGTTCTGATTTTTATTAGCTTGCTCCTTTGGACATCCAAACACAACAAGGAACTGCACATCGCGTTTTCCAATCACAACTAACGGGTCGACTCAAACAAACATATCTAATCCAGAATGAACAGAAACAACAACAACTATCAAGTCCCCACTACAATGTCTACCTTCTTGACAGAGCGGCATGGGAATCCTTTCCGTTACAATCCCGGGTTCTCACCGAGTGGCGCATCTACTCATCGGTTTGGTAATGCTCAGAACCAACGTAACACAGGCCTCCAGTCGTCTGAGATTTCACACTCTTTTAATCAGGATACTTTGGGCCAAAACCTAAGATCTATGGGAAACCTAGCTGGATCTGGATCGGCTGAGGTATACCATAATCAACGCCACCATAGTGGCATTGGAAGAATTGTTGGTGGAAATAACGGCATACAGCAATCGTCCAGTGGGTCTGCTAACTTGAGAACAAAACAATTCAGCTTTAAACCTATTCCGCAACCTAATGTACAAACTTATGATAACAACCACGTTCGGCAACAGCAACAAACGAATCGTTCGGAAACGCCACAGCAAGGATTGCACGGCGAATGTCAGTGGGGTGCCGACGTCAATGACGATGATGAATTCGGATTTCTTCATGAGGACCCTATTAAGAATGTACAAACTCCTCAACTAGGACCTCTTCAACCAATGAAGTCATCCACTTCTTCGGTTCACTCACAAGAAAAGCATCATTTCAAACAACCCGCCCCACCTCGCGTGCCGCAATCATCTCAATCCCGAGACCACCAATATCCAAATACTCCTAGATCAACCCCACAAACACCTACACATTCATCATCAAAATTCAATCACAAACCAGCACAAATGAGACAACTAAAATTATCTCCTTCTCTCAAACTGACTACCTCTATTCAGTCACTCCCTGGATACTCTCCTTCTCGGTTGTTACCTGGCTGTACCGTTTCTTCTCTTTTTAATAGACTCCAAAGATACGGTTTTCAAGATGGATTTAAAAATATCCGATTGGCTGAGTTGTACGGAAAGATTGTATGGTTGGGCAATTCAAATCGCGTCGAAGTAGATTCAAATAGGACTGGCATGGCGAATTGTATAAAGTTTTTAGTGTTAGATATAGATGAACAGGAGAATTTAGGAACTGTTGCGATTCAATGCGAATTCTGGTTTGTGAATTATCTTTCTCTTTGGTTGTCTACTGTCATAGAAACCACTAAAACACAGTTGATGCTCATCATGATTCTTTCCAATGCGTAGGGAAATAGACTACCCTCTTTCCGACGTCTACCAACCACCGCAAACCTCGTCAGTACCGACTGAATTTATGGAACTCTTGTCTAAAGAAACTTATAGGTTCGTGGGGTCCGTCAAGCTATCGACTGACTTAATAAAAGACGGGGAAGAAGTCCAGTATATTCTGATGAATGGAACAGATGTAGCTGTTGATTTAACAGTTAAGTTTATGGTGTTTGGAATAAGACTGTAAGTACTTAATTGAATTTATTTCAGGCGAGTGCCAGCTTATATTTTATATTTGGTTAAATGTGATTTATATTAGAGCAAGACCGTATGAAGCCGAATCCCGCATTCGCAAAGCTCGTCCCGTTCAATAGTAGTGGGCGAAATATTAAGAATCGCATACAGTAAAGATAAATCTAATTATTGTAATTCACCACGGCCGGTCACGTATATATTTGGCGCTTCAATCAATACTAATTGAATTCCAGCTTTATGACACTTTTAATCTACATGTAGTGGGCAAATATTTAGTTCTTATGCTTTGAGTTGTAAAAAGGATGTTCTGCTTTCCTTATTGCGATACTGGCATGTCAAACTACTAAATCCTTTCATGTGAGGTCACATAAGTTGGACGATAGAATGTGTATATAGACGGATTATATAAATATTAAATCAGTATTATCAGGTAGAAGAGCGAGCGATGTGACGGCAATGCTCTAAATTGGAGCGCCATTGACCTTGCGGACATGCTTTAATTTTTCAACCAGCACAATGCAGGCGAGAGGAAAAAGGAGCCACAAGTAGCGCGGCCGCAACAATGCGAGGGACAACAAAAAATTAAATTAAAGTAAGGGAAGCAGTAAAGCATCATTTATTAACCTCACACACTAACCTTGAGTTCTGTGCCGGTCTCCTTTCGCTCTGGTCGGATTCCTTGTCGTCTTACTGTCATTCCTCATCTCTCATTCCTGCACTGTTCAACTCTTACCTGTATAACAAGGAATAGCCATAATGCTCCTTCTAACTCCATACCTTCATCAAGTGTATACCACTCTCACTTCGAAACCGATAACCTCCGTTCGTTTTAGGTCCCTCCCGTTCTCGAGTTTTGAGTCTGCATATGGCACAGCGGTCACCTACTTGATCGTTATATTCTTCCTACGAGTCGTCCTAGGAATCGGAAGCCAAACTACTACCCAAACCAACAAGGCGAATGGACATGTCAATGGAAATGGAATCGGAAATGGGAAGGTTGCGAGTAATAACGATTTGAAGAAGGGAAAGAAAGGAGGATTAGGGTTCTTGCAGTCCTTGTTTTTAGTACACAATTTAATTTTAACTGCTTGGAGTGCGATTTTGTTGGTGTTGTTGGCAGAAAATGTAAGTCCGCTAGAAAAAGCGACATCATCGTTTCTTATTCTTTTTGTGCTTCTTGGGTCGATATTACCCCACCGGTTAAAGAGTACTTTATCGTTTGGGCGGCCGTGCCCTTTCGAAGTGGCGACTCTTTTGTCAACTGCGGAAGACCAGTAAATGGCACTCTGAAAAAATCCAATTTAATGTAATGCTAACCGAAATTCTTGATTCCCTTTTGTTATGGATACCCAGATACTTCCGATTGTACTCAACAAAGGATTTGTTGCCTCGATATGCGCAAAGTCTTCATTCACTCATACACTAGAACTGATCTATTACTTGAATTACTTGACTAAAGTTTATGAACTTCTTGATACTATATTTTTGGTGGTAAAAGGAAAACCATTAGGTAAGTACTTTGTTTTTCTTATGTTTTTAGATTTGGAACTGTTCATTTTGTGTTGAGGATTTATAGTTCGCTCTTTGGTTATATTGTAATCGCAACTAACTTGTTTCCACTATCAATCTAACTTATTGTAGAATTTTTACACTGGTATCATCATGCTGCTACTTTGCTGTTGACCTATGAACAATTAATCGGAAGAACCTCTGTTGTATGTTGCCTTGTCCTTTCCTCTCACAATGTTACCATATTTACATTAACGTCTCACACCTCATGGACAGTCCTGGGTCCCAATTATCCTCAACCTTGCGGTTCACGTCATCATGTATTGGTATTACGCTTTATCAACATTAGGCGTCCGAGTCTGGTGGAAGAAGTATTTGACTACGTTGCAGATTACCCAATTTGTGATTGACCTTGGGGTCATCTATTACGCCGCTGGAAGACTTTGGCTCGGGGTTTGTACCTTTAATTATCTACTTTTCTGAGCAATTCTTTGCATTTTCTTGTACTTCGCCGCTTTGATTAATCCTTATAGCAATTGACCGTGAATGGAATTAGAATTAACCATAACTGTCTTTTTCCTTTGATCTATAAAGACTTACACCGGTCCAAACTCCACCAAATCTACTGTTCTTAACTTCCTTGACCTCTCTACACATCCATTCCTCCATTCCGAAAAATGGAACGTTTCTTGTGCCGGTACTGAAAAATCCGCTGCTGTCGGTGTATTCATTTTGACATCTTACCTCGGACTATTCGTCGATTTTTATGTTCGAACGTACTTAATGAAAGGAAAGTCAAGCAGAAGTGGAAAGAAAAAAGTACAGTAAAATCAACAAGATCATGAAGAATTGACAATTGAATTCTAAAGTGTTGGTGGAAATTGGTCGAGGGAGAACGGTGAAACAGAGAAAATTGCTATTCTTATCTCGTTTTGAGAGGATACTTGTTCTCTGTAAAATACGAAAATGAATAATCTATAAAATTTGTTGGTATTCTTAGTTTCTATGTTTTCGTTATGAATTTGCGTAAAATGATTGTATAGCGAACTGTATAAACTTTTGAACAATCAAGACGACAGTATAAGTTCCGATTTGCATTAATACAGGATTTTGCATGTTACTTTCATCCATTTGTTTAACGTTGAGGTTATATTTCCTTCGAAAGCTGATGACCCGAATATGAAAATAATTCCAAGATAGAACTGGGTCGGTTAATCGATCTTGTATTGTCGATCCATAAACATTACGCAGTGATGGACTCTATTAAATCTACAATTACAGACTACTAGCATATTATCATAAAAATATGTATGACTATCACTCTATATTAATTGTACACTTCTTTCCAAACTGTCTCTACTTCCTGCCAATAATCTTTGTGACACCATTCCCATTCTAATCCACCGCCAAAGACCACGTCTAATCGTTCAAATGGTATATGATCTACCATATTTGCATGCGTGGTAGGCAATTCTGTGACCTTTTCTGTTGAACTTACATCTGTATTGGATGATGTAGGGGAATTGGAGACTGGGGATCCTAAAGACGAAGAGGATGAAGATGGTTTGATTTGAGGTTTCTGATTTTTGGGTAGGGAGGATGTGGAAACGAGAAAAATCTTTCGTTTGGTCACAGGGTGTATGAAGGGTGATATGATTTTATAGGTTGCCCAGAATAACCTAATGTCCAAATTTTTGAAGTGTGGAGGAAAAGATAAAGATTTGTCAATGGTGGATTCAAGAACGTCTTCTGAAAATCAAGTAGTACATATCATCCACGAGAGATGGTTAATGGAAATGGTTCTTACCAAGGCACGTCGACTAAAAATGCTTTGTGTAGTCGTTCCGGATAGTGGTTCATCAAAATATGTAATACTTCTTTCACCATGCTAAGCATATCCATGAAAAAGATGTGAGAAAATGATAGACGGGCTATAAATTTAATGTGAACGTAAGCCAACCTCAGTGACGGCGTTGACCTGAGGGAGGATCCTTTCTTATCAATCACTAATATGAGCTTTTCGATGTGCGATGGCATAATTTTGATAGTTAATTCTAACATGAACACTGTATGGGCATTCACAGTAACGTCACGTCAATGTAGCCAGGATTCGAAGAGAAGGGAGGAGAGAAAGGTTAAATGACGACAATTCTGCCATTGAAAAGATGCTACGGGAATGGCTACGGAACATGAGGGAAAATAAATGGGATAGAGGAAATATTGTTACCTAAGAACATGACTTGGGTTTTTGAGTCCTTTGAGTTTTCGTGCCGGTCCCTCAAGATCAAGATACTGGAGCCCCAAAATGCATAAGCGCCATTCGTTGAATGATGATCGATCAAGGAATAGTGAAATCGGTGAAACAGAAATAAAAGTGCATAAATTAATATATTATCCACAACAAACATGTAACGAAAAATTAAATCCCTACGGATGTCCTTCATTGTCAAATCCATTTATATGAATCTTCCCCGTTACTGATTCTTTCACTATCATATCAGGTGTGATTCTTTCTGGTTGAAAAGTTCGCCGCCATTGAACTGTATTCGATAATTGGGTGTATGCATTTGTTAGATTGAATGTATTTGCCCTCCTACGTATATTTGAACGCACATTAGAATTGATGGCAAGGCTTAAAGGTATCACGTAATCCGGATCGGGATGGATTCCAAACAAACAAATCAACAGAGAACGGCACAGAAAAAGAAAGATATTGGTTGCAAAGTAGCCAATACGAAATGAGGGTACTCACAAATATCGCAATAAACACATCTCGTCACACCATTTCTTTTCATCTTCATTTTCGCAAAGTTGGTCGTGTACTTTTGAATTGAATTCATCCAAGACCGACAGTTCTTCACTTGTATAGTATCCTCTGGGGTCATAATTATCCGGTAAAGGTCCAGGATATCGAAGAAGCGGTACGGTTACCGCCATTTTAAGAATATCGGAGAAGTGTCGGATTTCGGAAAACGAGGAAACGAGACAGTCCAACTAAGCAACGCGATCGATTGGGCGCAAAAAAAGTTTTTAAGACCCTACGAGGGAACGGTTTTCCGCCTAACTCTAAATGTATTCGAAATTTTTGTAAAGCCAAAAGTATTCTATTCCTCGGTAAACTGTCAATTGAATGAAGAAGATTTACATCTTTGGTGCGAAATATAACAAAAGAGTTGAAAACTCCAACTAATTGTATGAAGCCGTCTTAAACTTCAGTGTAAAGCACAGTTATAATCTAGTTGCAGATAAATAACCGATGTCGATTGAATGCCGCCGCTGGCATTGGATAACTGAATGAAAATTAATTGTAATCCATGATTATATCAAGGCAGATTTTTGTGAACTTTCCGATATATGAAAATTTCTGACAGGTGATTTCTGGAACATGACCAAATTCATACACGTCTAAAATTAGCATACAATTTTGCAACCGATAATTTCTACTCACTCATTTATCCCCCGCCCCGACATGTAATGTAGAGATTCTTTTCACAACGTCAACCAAAGACGACTTCTTAACAGCATTGAACAATGGAGTTCGTTTCAATTTCCTGGGTGCTTTGGAGAAGCACTTTCACCAAGGCAATGCGAATTGCGACTTTGGAGGACAACAAACGAGATATCATTCTCAATGACATTGCGCCAACATTAAGAGTTGCGGAACCCCTAAAAGTACCAAATTATGAAGAAATTCAGCAAAAGTATGAAGTAAAACGTCGCAAATACATTGACTCTCGATCTCGGACCACCTCCGTTCAGAATACGAATAGCCCTCTAGGCCCACCACCCGAACCTTTATCAAGTCCAGACAGCCTAAACAGGGACAAAAATTCTGTTTTTCTTCAGTCCTTGCATCCTCACCTTTCAGTGCCAACAACTGGAAAATTTGAAAGCCAGCAGCTGACGCAGGACTTGGCTCAACCACAGACTACTTCTCCGCCTGGTGCGAATTTGCAACAAAATGAGATTAAAGATTATGTCGTCAATATTCTCGAAGACCGATATGCAGCAGCAAAAAGTGAGTTAATTCAACTAATACGAGATGAAGTCGCCGAAACGGAAGAGAAATGGAATGAACATTTCATTACAATCTATCAAGGTGCCATGGCTGCATGTGACCAGAAATGTGATAGCATGCTCAGGCAGTTGCGGCATGAAATAAGAAGGAACAGTAAAAGCGAATCTAGGGAGGAAGTGACCGCTACAGTTGAAGTTGAACCAGAGGTAGTTGTGGAGAAAACTCAGGAAAGAGAGGAGGCTAGTCCAGATGGTGATACGATTATTTTCCCGTTATTTTACTTACCGACTAGCAGGAAATTGCCCGGCTCAGTTAACAAATTGCGCAGGAGAGAAACTGAATTGCTGCCCATGTACAAACTGACAAATCCACATTGCAAATCGGATACGTTTATTAAGGTACAGTTGGACGATGCAATTGGACCCCGACCTGTGGGTCTAGTGATGATCGCCCTCTTTGTAGTAATACCCGGGGTGCCAATAATTGTCGCTGTCGCTCAGGGAAACGGACTTACTATGTTGTACTCTATTCCGACGCTTGTCGTTATGGCAGTTTGGTACTACTTTTATACCGCCATTACCCGGGAACGCGAGGTGAGAATCACGACCCCAATCATAATCAGAGGAATGATCTTTATTAACAATTCCTTCTCTATTTGCGCAGGTTCTCAAAAGATTTTCAAAAACTTGCCGTCTGATAACAGAATTGTCGCCGAAATTGTTCGGTAAACAGGTTCAAGTCCAAATGGTTAAGTCGGTTGAGAACAAAATTACTGGTCTCACATCAAACCAACTATTTAGAATCAAAGATGAGGAGGATATTGAGCATTCGACTGCAGTGGTAATATTTCTTTGTCTCGCGCCATGCAATATACCCGAGACCAACTTCACTGACACATCCTGCATTCCATAATTTTATATGTCAGTATTTCACGGTTTCTTTTAGGCCGGACGAAGAAACTCCTGCGTCATGAATCAAATTACATAATGAAGACTGCTTGCAATTGTTAGGCTATCCGGATTATTTATCCGGGGTAATTGAGCCGCATAATGTACTTGGATGACAGATTATATGACCGAACAGACAATCCAGCAAAGTAAGAAAGACTTCATTTGCGCCGACACTGAATTTAAGATTATAATTGCGCATAAAGAGCGTTGATTCCAACCAGTTGAAAGCGACACATATCTTTACCGGGGGGTAATCAAAAATTCCAGTTAAAAATCGGCAGTTTAAGGAGTGCAAACATTTTTCGGAAAAAAATGAACACATGCGGATTTATGAGATAATCGGCTGTATAATCTGATAATTGTACGCAGTGCAATAAAATGTACAAAAATGTGGATGATAGTTGATTTGTTACCTTTTTTATGATTCGCCTTTCCATATTTAACCTGACAGGTGACTTCTGGAACGCGCATAATTCGGCTGGTAGCATGCAATTCGTAAGGCATACCTGTTATTCAACTATCCACCATCTTCCTTCAAGCAAAGATGAAAACTTCGCTGGTCCCCGCATTGCTGAGGCCAATAATTATTAATTACTATTGACAATCATACAACCATGGAATTTGCATCTATCTCCTGGGTGCTCTGGAGAAGCACCTTTACAAAGGCAATGAGAGTGGCGACTTTGGAAGACAACAAGAGAGACATTATTCTCAATGACATTGCTCCAGCACTAAGGGTCGCTGAACCCGGCAAAGTGCCGAATTGCGAGGAAATTCAGCAGAAGTATGAAGTAAAACGTCGCAAGCATATTGACTCAACAGCAGAGAACATTGTAATTCAAACTACAAACTACCAACCGGAACCGTCAGCTCCTATTTTAACACCAACCAGTTTGCGCAATGTAGAGCAAAATACAGAACGTTTTCAGTCTTTGTATCCTGACGTTCCATTATCGGTCACAGGAGGAGCTGGAATTGCACAGCCGACAACCCCTGTACCTCCAAACCGAAGTTCTTCAGCTGCGGGAACCGGCTTACATGAGAATGAGATAAAGGAATTTGTAATCAACATTCTTGAAGACCGTTATGCAGAAGCAAAGAATGACTTAATTTTACAACTACGTGCCGAGGTCACCAGAGCAGAAGAGAAGTGGAATGAACGCCTCGTCGCAATTTATCAGGAAGCAGTCACTACGAACGACCGCAAAAATGCTGCACTCGTCGCACAGCTGCGAGAGGAAATGACTTATAACATTGAAGAGAAAATGGTTAATCTGGTCGCAATTAAGAATACGGATTCGTCACAAGTTGCAAGTCCGGTCGGTGAAAGAAATGTAGGTCCTTCTGATGAAATAGGTCCGGCCGGCGAATTTACCAATGTTGGCATACCGATACCAGTAATCAATGATGAGACTGTCAGAATTACTTTCCCATTATTTTACTTCGGCGAAGGCTTCAATGTCCCAACATCAGTGAATGTTTTACAGAATGAAACAGTTGAAGAGCTATTGCCTGTTAATTTCACCAAAATCCTTAAATCATATTTTGATGATATCCTGAGTCATGCAGCTCAAAAGTGGGAAGAAGAAAGCAAGAAACAGCTTAACTCTTCCACCGTGACTGCCGTTACGGTTTCCCTCGGCATTTCAATTATCTCTTGCCTTGTGATTCTTGCCGTCAATCTGACATTTTCGGTCATAGTACTTCTCATTGCGCTAATTGTCATGGGGTTTTGCTGGTTTTGGTGGTGTCATTACATACGCATCAAGGCAAAAAGGACGTGGGAGCGTGAGGTAAGCAAAGCATTCGAGTTCATCGAATTAGACCTGTACATAGACTTACTATTGGGGCAATGTTGACACAGGTGTTCAAGCGACTGGACAGCTATTGCAAGCAATTGACAAAGGCCTCACCTCGACTATTCCAGAAAGAGATTACGATTCAAATGATAAAATCCTTTGATCATGATTACTCCACAATCAAATCTGCGCAACTCTACAGAATAAGTGATCCAAGTGGAAATGACATATACACTCGAGTGGTACGAGTCACTTCTGTGTTTTCAATTTAAAACAGTCGTCGCCTGCTGTTGATGAAATTCTTCCTATTTTAATAGTACTTTCATGTGTCGTTTGATATTGTCCAAGGTAATAGCAAACCTGATAATATGTACGAAGTTGATATCAATCAGCCGTCGATGCTTAAGCAATAATTGCTTGCCACTATGATAAACTTTTCATTTATCTCAAATATATTTCCTCCGTGCCGATCCTACGAAATATCAGCTGAATTGGAGAATGTGTGATGTCGAGCTTAGGATAAGGCAGAGCATTAATGGCTGGCGATTGAAATATAAAGTTCTACATCTTGGATATAAGTCTACTGTTAGGTATTGCGAAGATAGTTAAAATTAATTGTGTGGGGGCTACAATCCTATATATTGCGCAGATTTCCATTGTTGATCATTCCTGGTAATGGCAGTTTCGCGAACCTAAAAATGAAATAAACCTTTGCGGGATATCAATGTAGATTTAGTCAAATAAATCGTGAGGCTCAATTCTCAAAGTGTAGAAATATGTGCGGAATTTTGATTTGTTTAATTCAGTGTGCCTGTTGCCAATTCAAGGTTCATTCTTACCAGATTTATCGCGGAAAGCTTCTGGAACACGACCATGTCGCTTTGCGTTCAATTCCACAAAAATCTGCTTGTCGACGGGCTTCCTCCCTGCAGCTTCCTCAAGATGTTTCTCCCAGTGTATCTGTCGCAATATTTAAATTAGGCGTAATCAACAATTACCAGTACGACTATGGACTTAGCTTCTATCTCGTGGGTGCTTTGGAAAAGCACCTTCACAAAGGCAATGAGGGTTGCGACTTTAGAAGACAACATAAGAGACATAATTCTAAATGACATTGCTCCACCACTGAGGGTTGCTGAACCCGGCAAAGTGCCGAATTGTGAAGAAATTCAACAGAAAAGTATAAAGCCAAACGTCGCGAGCATATTGACTCAACAGCAGAGAAGATTGTAATTCAAACTGCCAGCAACCAACCGAAACCGTCAGCTCCTATTTTAACACCAACCAGTTTGCACAATGTAGAGCAAAATACAGAACGTTTTCAGTCTTTGTATCCAGACGTTCCATTAGTAGTCGCAGCTGGAGGAGCTGGAACCTCTCAGTTGACCACCCCTGTACCTCCAAACCAATGTGTTTCAGTTGCCGGAACCGGTTTACAAAATAGCGAGATAAAGGGATTTGTAATCAACATTCTTGAAGACCGTTATGCGGAAGCAAAGAATGATCTGATTTTACAATTACGTGCTGAAGTCACCAGAGCAGAAGAGAAGTGGAATGAACGCCTCGTCGCAATTTATCGGGAAGCAGTCACTACGAACGACCGCAAAAATGCTGCACTCGTCGCACAGCTGCGAGAGGAAATGACTTATAACATTGAAGAGAAAATGGTTAATCTGGTCGCAATTAAGAATACGGATTCGTCACAAGTTGCAAGTCCGGTCGGTGAAAGAAATGTAGGTCCTTCTGATGAAATAGGTCCGGCCGGCGAATTTACCAATGTTGGCATACCGATACCAGTAATCAATGATGAGACTGTCAGAATTACTTTCCCATTATTTTACTTCGGCGAAGGCTTCAATGTCCCAACATCAGTGAATGTTTTACAGAATGAAACAGTTGAAGAGCTATTGCCTGTTAATTTCACCAAAATCCTTAAATCATATTTTGATGATATCCTGAGTCATGCAGCTCAAAAGTGGGAAGAAGAAAGCAAGAAACAGCTTAACTCTTCCACCGTGACTGCCGTTACGGTTTCCCTCGGCATTTCAATTATCTCTTGCCTTGTGATTCTTGCCGTCAATCTGACATTTTCGGTCATAGTACTTCTCATTGCGCTAATTGTCATGGGGTTTTGCTGGTTTTGGTGGTGTCATTACATACGCATCAAGGCAAAAAGGACGTGGGAGCGTGAGGTAAGCAAAGCATTCGAGTTCATCGAATTAGACCTGTACATAGACTTACTATTGGGGCAATGTTGACACAGGTGTTCAAGCGACTGGACAGCTATTGCAAGCAATTGACAAAGGCCTCACCTCGACTATTCCAGAAAGAGATTACGATTCAAATGATAAAATCCTTTGATCATGATTACTCCACAATCAAATCTGCGCAACTCTACAGAATAAGTGATCCAAGTGGAAATGACATATACACTCGAGTGGTACGAGTCACTTCTGTGTTTTCAATTTAAAACAGTCGTCGCCTGCTGTTGATGAAATTCTTCCTATTTTAATAGTACTTTCATGTGTCGTTTGATATTGTCCAAGGTAATAGCAAACCTGATAATATGTACGAAGTTGATATCAATCAGCCGTCGATGCTTAAGCAATAATTGCTTGCCACTATGATAAACTTTTCATTTATCTCAAATATATTTCCTCCGTGCCGATCCTACGAAATATCAGCTGAATTGGAGAATGTGTGATGTCGAGCTTAGGATAAGGCAGAGCATTAATGGCTGGCGATTGAAATATAAAGTTCTACATCTTGGATATAAGTCTACTGTTAGGTATTGCGAAGATAGTTAAAATTAATTGTGTGGGGGCTACAATCCTATATATTGCGCAGATTTCCATTGTTGATCATTCCTGGTAATGGCAGTTTCGCGAACCTAAAAATGAAATAAACCTTTGCGGGATATCAATGTAGATTTAGTCAAATAAATCGTGAGGCTCAATTCTCAAAGTGTAGAAATATGTGCGGAATTTTGATTTGTTTAATTCAGTGTGCCTGTTGCCAATTCAAGGTTCATTCTTACCAGATTTATCGCGGAAAGCTTCTGGAACACGACCATGTCGCTTTGCGTTCAATTCCACAAAAATCTGCTTGTCGACGGGCTTCCTCCCTGCAGCTTCCTCAAGATGTTTCTCCCAGTGTATCTGTCGCAATATTTAAATTAGGCGTAATCAACAATTACCAGTACGACTATGGACTTAGCTTCTATCTCGTGGGTGCTTTGGAAAAGCACCTTCACAAAGGCAATGAGGGTTGCGACTTTAGAAGACAACATAAGAGACATAATTCTAAATGACATTGCTCCACCACTGAGGGTTGCTGAACCCGGCAAAGTGCCGAATTGTGAAGAAATTCAACAGAAAAGTATAAAGCCAAACGTCGCGAGCATATTGACTCAACAGCAGAGAAGATTGTAATTCAAACTGCCAGCAACCAACCGAAACCGTCAGCTCCTATTTTAACACCAACCAGTTTGCACAATGTAGAGCAAAATACAGAACGTTTTCAGTCTTTGTATCCAGACGTTCCATTAGTAGTCGCAGCTGGAGGAGCTGGAACCTCTCAGTTGACCACCCCTGTACCTCCAAACCAATGTGTTTCAGTTGCCGGAACCGGTTTACAAAATAGCGAGATAAAGGGATTTGTAATCAACATTCTTGAAGACCGTTATGCGGAAGCAAAGAATGATCTGATTTTACAATTACGTGCTGAAGTCACCAGAGCAGAAGAGAAGTGGAATGAACGCCTCGTCGCAATTTATCGGGAAGCAGTCACTACGAACGACCGCAAAAATGCTGCACTCGTCGCACAGCTGCGAGAGGAAATGACTTATAACATTGAAGAGAAAATGGTTAATCTGGTCGCAATTAAGAATACGGATTCGTCACAAGTTGCAAGTCCGGTCGGTGAAAGAAATGTAGGTCCTTCTGATGAAATAGGTCCGGCCGGCGAATTTACCAATGTTGGCATACCGATA
Source organism: Paraphysoderma sedebokerense (assembly GCA_025602915.1). Classification (NCBI taxonomy): domain Eukaryota; kingdom Fungi; phylum Blastocladiomycota; class Physodermatomycetes; order Physodermatales; family Physodermataceae; genus Paraphysoderma; species Paraphysoderma sedebokerense. The sequence goes on from JAHLJZ010000160.1 coordinate 18,462, forward strand.
CCAGTAATCAATGATGAGACTGTCAGAATTACTTTCCCATTATTTTACTTCGGCGAAGGCTTCAATGTCCCAACATCAGTGAATGTTTTACAGAATGAAACAGTTGAAGAGCTATTGCCTGTTAATTTCACCAAAATCCTTAAATCATATTTTGATGATATCCTGAGTCATGCAGCTCAAAAGTGGGAAGAAGAAAGCAAGAAACAGCTTAACTCTTCCACCGTGACTGCCGTTACGGTTTCCCTCGGCATTTCAATTATCTCTTGCCTTGTGATTCTTGCCGTCAATCTGACATTTTCGGTCATAGTACTTCTCATTGCGCTAATTGTCATGGGGTTTTGCTGGTTTTGGTGGTGTCATTACATACGCATCAAGGCAAAAAGGACGTGGGAGCGTGAGGTAAGCAAAGCATTCGAGTTCATCGAATTAGACCTGTACATAGACTTACTATTGGGGCAATGTTGACACAGGTGTTCAAGCGACTGGACAGCTATTGCAAGCAATTGACAAAGGCCTCACCTCGACTATTCCAGAAAGAGATTACGATTCAAATGATAAAATCCTTTGATCATGATTACTCCACAATCAAATCTGCGCAACTCTACAGAATAAGTGATCCAAGTGGAAATGACATATACACTCGAGTGGTACGAGTCACTTCTGTGTTTTCAATTTAAAACAGTCGTCGCCTGCTGTTGATGAAATTCTTCCTATTTTAATAGTACTTTCATGTGTCGTTTGATATTGTCCAAGGTAATAGCAAACCTGATAATATGTACGAAGTTGATATCAATCAGCCGTCGATGCTTAAGCAATAATTGCTTGCCACTATGATAAACTTTTCATTTATCTCAAATATATTTCCTCCGTGCCGATCCTACGAAATATCAGCTGAATTGGAGAATGTGTGATGTCGAGCTTAGGATAAGGCAGAGCATTAATGGCTGGCGATTGAAATATAAAGTTCTACATCTTGGATATAAGTCTACTGTTAGGTATTGCGAAGATAGTTAAAATTAATTGTGTGGGGGCTACAATCCTATATATTGCGCAGATTTCCATTGTTGATCATTCCTGGTAATGGCAGTTTCGCGAACCTAAAAATGAAATAAACCTTTGCGGGATATCAATGTAGATTTAGTCAAATAAATCGTGAGGCTCAATTCTCAAAGTGTAGAAATATGTGCGGAATTTTGATTTGTTTAATTCAGTGTGCCTGTTGCCAATTCAAGGTTCATTCTTACCAGATTTATCGCGGAAAGCTTCTGGAACACGACCATGTCGCTTTGCGTTCAATTCCACAAAAATCTGCTTGTCGACGGGCTTCCTCCCTGCAGCTTCCTCAAGATGTTTCTCCCAGTGTATCTGTCGCAATATTTAAATTAGGCGTAATCAACAATTACCAGTACGACTATGGACTTAGCTTCTATCTCGTGGGTGCTTTGGAAAAGCACCTTCACAAAGGCAATGAGGGTTGCGACTTTAGAAGACAACATAAGAGACATAATTCTAAATGACATTGCTCCACCACTGAGGGTTGCTGAACCCGGCAAAGTGCCGAATTGTGAAGAAATTCAACAGAAAAGTATAAAGCCAAACGTCGCGAGCATATTGACTCAACAGCAGAGAAGATTGTAATTCAAACTGCCAGCAACCAACCGAAACCGTCAGCTCCTATTTTAACACCAACCAGTTTGCACAATGTAGAGCAAAATACAGAACGTTTTCAGTCTTTGTATCCAGACGTTCCATTAGTAGTCGCAGCTGGAGGAGCTGGAACCTCTCAGTTGACCACCCCTGTACCTCCAAACCAATGTGTTTCAGTTGCCGGAACCGGTTTACAAAATAGCGAGATAAAGGGATTTGTAATCAACATTCTTGAAGACCGTTATGCGGAAGCAAAGAATGATCTGATTTTACAATTACGT
>JAHLJZ010000161.1:0-19523 GCA_025602915.1 Paraphysoderma sedebokerense
GATCACCCAAATAAACATCCTCATGTACCTACCGGTTTTCTAAAGGAATGGTACACGAGATGCGCAGGATGGAAAAAGATTAGAGAAATTGTTGAGGAAAACAATTTTGTCTTTGCAAATTCCTGGTCACTGTTTGGCAATAATCATATTGGGACAAAGCAGAGGAAATATTATATAATTCACTCACATCTCGTATGGGATATTTATTGGTAGATATTGAAGATTGGGTGAATGTTCGCCGTTTCCCAGTCGCGACACCACTAATTTGAATAATGACGACAGAAGTTTATTCGGGAGGGTCAGAATGTTATGAGTAATTCTGAATTGCATTTAAGAGATCAATTTACATTTGGTGAAGACAAAAATGGTATATTTATTGCCAAATCGTATATGATTAAGTAACTCCTGGGGAATAAAGCCAGCGAATCGTCCAGGAGCGTATGACCGGGATGGTTCATCAAATAAATGGCCGAAACTATTAAGATTTAGATAAGTTCTTTGTATTGTCATTAATAGGACGTCTTCAGCGAAGTGGCATTTAATTCAACTCCTCATAAAGTTATAAATTCATTAGCAGTCAAAACCAAAGAGTAGGTAGGTGTCTTCTGTAACATGGAAGTGACGCAATAGTGAAACCAATCATACATCGATGTTTCGTTCAGAAAATAAACTGCTCATAGCAGTTTTATTCCTTCCTGCGCGTCTCGCGACCAGGAATTTGCAACGACAAAATTGTTTTCCTAAACAATCTCTCTAATCTTTTTCCATCCTGCGCATCTCTGTACCATTCCTCTTAGAAAACCGGTAGGTATATGAGGATATTTATTTGGTTCTTCACTTCAATTGACATGGGTGATCGATTGGAGTCCAAGAGGGGTGCTTGACATTTCGCATAGATTTTTTCTCTTTGGATCTGAGCTTTGGGCTCAATTTGGATTGGGAGTCTTGGACTCGCCTTAAAATGATACTAGGGGAAATTTTTCTTTATTCCCGCTACTATCCAAGCTGTGGATCAACCGGACTCCAGATCGAGGGTATATGTTCTGACCATTTTCCTTTGCATTTGTTATATTTGCACTTCAGGTTTTCTCTGTCTCTGTCTACCTTTGTACGCGAAATGTCCAGCGCAAGAGAATCATCAGGATCGCCCCATCCCTGCATCCGCTCTACATAATGAGAATAGAAAAGGTTATTAGCCAAAAATATAAGATTGTCAATTACAGAGCTCTGTCGGCGAATGCGAATAGTGGCTTCCCACATGAACCAAAATGGAATGTGAACTTTGCGAAGTACAGCGCTTTGATGGGTCGAGGAGCTGATTCCTGAAGTAAGTGGTGGCTAAAATGCTATGAAGCAATAGAAAGTGTTAACGCAAAGTAAGCCTCGTTGAATCTAGATTTGAATTAGAGGACGTAGGATAATAAGACCAGGTCTGCGGGGAAATGATAGCATACGGTCATTTTCTCAGCCCAGAATTCAAATCTGTTTATTACGGACGATATGAAATACACTCGTTCAAGTTCCTAAACTAATCTCCACGTCACTATAATTAAGCTTGATATTGCAAAAATGCATAAAGTAGTTCAATTGTGTGTAATATAGGAATTTACTGTACTTGATATTCGTAACATTTGCTAGTATCTCCTTAATGTGGGGGTAGATTTGGTATTTAAGGGGAAAAAAGGGACATCAACAGATTATAACTTTTGAGCATTGCTTATATGATTATATTACTACAGGTATATCAAAATACAACCTATTTTATTTAAAACAAATAATAGCACTCATTGATATATCGCCTATGAGAAATAAACCCGTATATCCCGCCCAGGAAAAAATCCCCCGAAAATTGTTGCTTTACGGCATTGCACTCTCAGGGAATGTATCTGCCCGTATCGATGATAACATCTGACAGAGAGACCATTCAATAATCATTAATCCTTGTTAGCGGTATTACTTGATATGTGCTCGTAAAAAATGTGAATAGACTCCCAGTTGAAGAAGCATTCTGTTTCCCTTGTGCTGTGTCAGTTTATTTCCATACCAGTTGTATAAATTGTTGACTTGGTATTTTTAAATATTATGTTAAGTATTCAATACACTAATTCAATGTTGAATGATACGCATTTTTAGACGGCACCAGGAGATGCTGCTGCAAACTGTGCAGCAGATGCCGGAGAAGTCCCGGGGTCGTCGCGAGGGATATGTTCTGTGTGTGACGTGTGTATCCCGTTTGTATGCATATTGAGCGTGGCTCAGGCATCAAAATACTGTAATACGATGTGCGGTTTCTTGGAGGTACATGTACAGAGATCAGTAAAATCGGTGAATTACTAGGATACAACATTGCAGGCAACAATGTTGTTGGGATCATGCCGAGGTAGTGCATTTCGTAATAGTATGCTTTCCTTAATACATTGTTCGTCCTTGATAAGACCCGACAGTGAAAAGACACCCTTCGGTCATCTCATGAACATGAACGATATTGCTAAGACGTTTTGATGTTGAGGAGTCATTGGCGATGTCTCAGTACAGGATATCCTGGGGACATCCTAGGGCAATGTGAACTTTGCGGAGTAAAGCGCGTTGATGGGTTGAAGCATCCAAGGTTCATTAGGTTTAGCCTAAATATGACGTCACATCCTTGTTACAAACGAAGCCCTTTGGCGTGAACAAATAAGAACCGAAGTTAGTATCATGACTTCCTAAGAGACCTTCTTAGGCAAAAGACAACGGGACTTGTTTTTGGGCACCCACCCACCCTCCACCTACGCACCCAAGATCCGGTGACATCCTGGGGACATCGCCTGAAGATGTGGCCGGATGTCTCAGTACAGGACATCCTAGAGCAAAATATGTCCCCAGGACATCACGCGCGAGAGGTCCCCAGGAGGTCCTCGTCAAAGGATATCTTGGAATAAGATGTCTCTATAACATAGTCAGAAAAGTCGTTCCCGCGGGGTCGAGCGAAACATCGCCGTGATATCTCAATTCTCAACGTCAGATTGTCTTGGTGATATACAATATCTTGTACTGAGACACAATACTTAGCTATTATACGATTCGGGCTTCGTATGATCTAGATATATATTTGGCATCGATGTCACTTTGTTTAGAAAATGTGGATTATACGAGGCCCGAAGGGACGAAGTATATATCTAGATTATACGAGAGTTTCGAACAATAACATATTGTGAACTATACTAAAAAGAAAGGATATTTTCAAATGTGTCTTTGCAGATTCCTGGTCACGAGACGCGATGGAATAAAGGTGCTTTGAGCAGTTTATAATATGAACGGAACATCCAATTATATATAACTCATCATAACTCTTATGTCTCATTTATATCAATATATGTTGAAAAGTACATTTTGCAATGCTGGAAACGATCAACGGTGTTGTGAGGAAACGATAACAGACAGTGTCATTAAACTCAACACTAGAATCTTGGTTGTTTGTTGGAAAGCAATGTAAATGTTTTGGTTCATGTTACTAAATTTATGTTCTATTGTTATGTTTGATGACGTTAGCATGTGTTATGTATTTCGAATGTGGTATTTTCGGTATCTGATATTCGTGACATGTGTTTAGTATTTCACCATTTTGTAGGAAATTTGGTATTTATAGGGAAGAAAAAAAAGGAATGAGGGAATCGAGAATTATAACTACATGGTTATATGACTTTGATTTTATTAATCATTATGTATTGAGAAATACAACCTACTATATCAGATATGAGTAACTTCACTCTTCGATATATCGCCTATTGGGAAATAAACCATATATCCCGGAAAGAAACGATCCCCCAAATATCCTCCTTTCCGACACCGCGACTTCGATATATCGTCTATCTGAAACAAACCCATATTTTGTGAAAAAACAATCTCTACGAATCCTTCTTTATGACACCGAAAAGAATTGTATCACTACCGATATTCCACCTAAAATAAACCCACAAACCCGTGTACATTAGGCACCTAAATATCCTTCATTAAGACACCTGGGGAACAATGAAAAATGAATGGCTATAATGTTGAGCCCGTTTTTATTTCAACAGTCACGAAGTCACGAAACATATAGAACCCTTGCCTGCTCTCTAAATGTTGCCATATCCTGAAGGTTTATAAGTAATTTCACAATGAATTTACAATGATTTTGTCAGCATTCGTGCTCTAACATACAGAGAACCCGGAACAGGTGCATATTGCCTTCGCTTGTTTTCCGTGGGGGTCATTTAAACCAACAATTTTGTACCAGCAATTCATTTTTACACTTTCGGGCAATTACAGGTTAAGCGGATTCATTGATCAAAGCACAGAACCAGGTTGACATTGCTATTTGTCATTTAAGGTCATTTATTTGCAATCCGGCAAACATCAAGAAGGACGTTGGGCAAGTCCAACTATGTGGTACTTCGGTTCACTACGTAGAAATATCAATCGCATTTGTTCCTTCAATCTCTGACTTCTCGCCAGAATCTGCTCTGGAGTTTTCCGAAGAAGCCGCCTGAAGGGCTAACTGCTGCTGATACCATACATAATACTGATAATATGCCGTGTAATCATAATTGCCGTACTGGTCGAAACCCGGTAAAGGAGGTATTCCTGCAGCGACAACGTCAGAAGATGTTTAAGGGAACAATAGCGACAGATTGCTACGTTACCATTGTCTGTGTTACCATTTGCTTGAGTACTGTCTCCGTACTGCTGACCTCCATATCCAGAATATGCTTGTTGATACATAGCCATCATATTGGGGTCTGGACCTGGTGTAACAGGAGAGGCCCCAGTGGTCTGCTGATTCCTATCCTTGCCCCACGAGCACTGACGCCGAAAACTTCGTAAATAACCTAGGATTTGCATCACAGGTACAAATATCTTTGTATTTACCTTTATCTGGCGACCGTTTACATTTGCGCCATTAAGGTAGCAAATAGCCATCGCAGCGTGTTCATGTGTGTCCATTCTGGTATAAAGACCATATAAGTCAGAGAAAATAATCCGAAATGTCTCGCTTCAATCAACATACTTCACAAATGCGAAACCTCTGTCTGATTGAATCCGAACCTCCATGACGAAACCATAGGGCTGAAATAGAGGATGTAAATCCGTCTCTGTAAACCAAGGAATTTAAGATATGTCAAATCATGCATACAAATCCTAAAGACACGTACGCTGAGTTCCAGGATTTATATTCCCTACGTAAACCACAGTATTCGTATAAGGAGTTTGAGATACGACAATATCATACGACAGTGGCTGAGTGGTGACGCTTCCGCTGGAAGAACTACCGCCGGCAGCACCTTGGTTTTTTTGGTTCGCCCAATTCACTCGAATAGACCTTGATCCAAGCCATTCACCTATACAGACTTTTGAGTACATGCTTCCATGGACAGTTACTTTGTGACAAAGAAGTATACTGACCGTTCATAGTAGCTATCGCTTGCTCGGCATCAGCTTTTTCCCTGAATGCGACGAACCCGTAACCACGGGATTTGCTTGTGCTTTGATCCCACATCACTCTGGCATCGCTGTAGAAAGAGATGGTTACCGAAAAGCTTCAAATTGGAGAGAGAAAAATCCTTTTAACTTACGACATGCTGCTAAAAGCGCTGAACGCTTTACCTAAAACTTGATCATTGACTTCTGGCGACAAATCACCGACAAATATATGAAAATGGTCTATCAAGAGGATGCGTTAATTATTTGTTGTGTTGATCGCCGAGCGAAATAAGACAGACTTGATGTATCTTCTTTCTGAGCATTACTTGTTCCTTGGTAAGCCCAATTAACTTTTATTTCCTAGATTATTTGAAAAAAGCAAGATCCCAAAAAAGAAAAGTTGAGCAACGGTCGATAAAAGAAAGTATTACCGACAAATTCAACATACGTGACCAAAAATTTTTCGTCCATTAAGCGTCTGCAACGCCGTATCAGCAACTTTGTGATCGCTAAAATCAACAAATCCGTAGTTGAGGCCGCCGTGGGAGTACTGTTAAACAACGAACAATATAGAAAGGTAGTTAGCTTTCAAAACAACGGAGATCGAACACATTCAATGCAAATTAATGTTTCACTGAAGCGAAAGCGACATGTTGTTCTCAACAAGGTATGCATTCTGGTGTTATTCAATTCTGAACAGCAACGACACCCGAGAGTGTGAGCCAAGTCGTCTGGGTCAACTGCAAGACGCAATTCAACCAAATAAAGCAGAGACATATGGGAATGCATATGTCGCGAGGGAGATCTCCTTCATGAATGGATAATAAGAGCGGCGACAGAAACAAAGAAGTCTGGCGGTGTATAAAATTATCACACAAAATTATCACCGGCCCCCTCGCCATCACAATCCTCCTTATCGAATGATCGTCACTTACATTACGATCTGGTATAATTTTTGCATTAGTAACTTCACCGACGGTTCTAAAAATGTCAGCCAACATGATATCTGTGACTCGCGGATCTAGATTCCCGATATATAGAGACTTGCAGCCGTCATCCTTTGAGGCGCCGCTAAATCCGTCGCCGGCTGCGTACGAGGTAGGATCGGCACTGGCAGCGAAAGATGCAGAGGTGTAGGAGGAGTGTGGAGCAGAATAATCCATTATTTAGGTCGTAAGTAGGGGATGACTATGGATGAAGGATGGGAGCGGTGGTGCTTGAGGGTCACTTTGTTTACTTGGGCGTTGCGTCAAGTATTATTCACGCCAGGTTTAAACCTGGACAAGAATACTGCTGGCCGAAAAATGGAGCTGCTACAATTCTACAGCAAGGATCATTCCGCAAAAATACGCTGCAAGCCGTAAACCCGACGATGAATGCATCCTTCATTGTAGTCTATAGTATAGATGCAAGGATCAAAGGCCATGGAAGAATACAGTCATATCTGGACTGGGCGTACGTTGTACTGTTCTATGCAGAAGGATGCTATTTCATCGTTTCTTACTTTATAATATATTCTATATACAGCACTGGCCACTTTGTTCCCCATGCGGCAGTAAACTGAGCTATTGATCATCACACAGCGCGCCAGTTGTTTCTCGTTGTATTACACAAGTTATAACCCTACGGATTATCTTCGTCCCCGCAGACCGAAGACTAGACCAAAAGTTAAACCAATCCACGCAAAAGACAGAATCACGCCAACAATAATGAATTTAACTCTCCCCCGACGTTGAATTGTGGTCACCATTGCTTGCGTTACGTTCATCAATATCTGGACTGTTTCTTCTGGGTTGCTAGAAATAGGATAAACGAAGGGATGCAAAATATTTCGTCAGCTGATAACCGAGGTCTTGTACTGTCTGATCAAAATGAGAACCAACCTCCCAACAATTGCCACAGGATCTTTTTTCTTCTTTCCAACGATTGAATTTCCATTAACCAAATTGGGCCCTTGACTAATGGCCACTCGTCCTAAAAACTCTTCCCAAATCGTTAAGATCCCTGCATGCTTGTCTCCTAGCAGACATCCGCCGGGTCTCGGTAAAGGTTGCCCATATAACCTCAATTTTCCCACCACATGATAATCCCTTCCCTCCTCCATATTTCTTATGTATCTATCTCCGATCTCTGAGAAGAGTAATCTTATTTCAATGTCTGTTTTAGTCTGATACCATCTTGACGTTTTTATGAACACAAAATTATGCCCGTTGATCGTTATATATACATACGAGTCACTCCAATTATCATTCGGTTTAATGTAATATTTAACGGGTTCAAATCTAACTTGAGTTCCGGAGGCTGCTTGATAAGGATGCTGCTGCAACACATTCCTGTAAATCTTAAACTCAAATCCATGTCGCGAAATTGAAACTGTTATAACTTTGGTTTTGGTCGGTCCCTTTTCTGCGAAACATTCCCATCGCTGAGAACCAAGAGAAACTTCAAAGCGATATTTCGTTGTACCACTTGCAGGCTCCAATTTAAAATTCATGAAGCACCCGCTCTTGACTACATAGTAAGTGTTCGCTGAACCTAAGTTGCCATGTTGTTGCGCTACTGCTGGAGCATTATGGGATGGAGCAGATGGAAATGCATACTGTGGCTGCGACACTGGAGCAAAAACTTGAGGTTGAGGATAGTATACTGCGGGAGGGGGCGGTACAATGTTAGGTGCGAATGGGTGGGGTGGTTGTGTTGAAGGCCCTGGAGTATAGAACTGAGGGTTGAAGGGTGCCGGGGCAATGTAGTCATAACTAGGAGGTGCCTGTTGGAATTCTGGAGCAACTTTTCCGTCTTTCATTATTCCAAACTTAATATGGATGATTGAGGTAGTATGCGAAGCGACATTGGATACCCTACAGGCATTGATCCGAGTGCATGATCAGGATCACGGAATGGAGGTGGCGTGTCAGATTGTGCCTTGAAAATTTTATTGTCCGAGTAGCATACCCTGGTCAACTTTGCGGATTGCCAGATAAATAGGATCGCTATGAAAACAGTTTCGGACATTTTAAAGCATCACCTACATGCAGAATATTAGAAAGAAGTAAATCCAAGCTGTTTAACTTCCGTAGCGCCGCTGTTTAAAGTACAGTCCCGTACATTGTTCCCGACCGGTGACGGTAGTTGTGAGCAGGTAATGCGCATCAAAGAACTCTTAGCTAAAAGATACGTATATATATATATGTATTCACGGAAAGAAGAATGCTGCTGTAGTGCAGGCAGAATAATGATCATTCCGTTTACCACTACATTTTTTGGCACATAGTAGCAATTTGAGAGCAATGACCCATCGATGGTAATGAATGACCGTACTATTTATATGGTCTCCAAAAGTGTCCTTCCTCAATAGCATTTGTTCATAATGCCCAAACTCTTTTAATATTTGAAATTCAAATCTCAGCAAACTGTGTACAAGCTTAATAAACAATTTCAACATCCATGATACTTTGGTAAACTCTAGCCACTCCCACTGACTCCAATAACATCATTTCCCTTATCCACATTGTATCCACACCAGCATATTACTTAAGGTGTTCGAAAAGTTTGTGAGATAGCTTCAATGTGGAACGAATATCAGTGGTTGAACGAGCAAAATTAGTCAGAAAATAGATATTAGGTATGACTCGAGGAAGGTGTTAATGAAGAAGAAGAATTAAATCACATACACCTGTTGACGGAAAAGAAGTAGTGAAGTTAGATTATAACTCTAATTGACATAATATCTCTGCCTTCGGAACATCGGTGTTTCTCCAGCGCTAATCAAGTCGAAGCGAAGTACAACTTTAAACTTACATTTATCCACACATTTTGTGAATTTGAAGAATTCTTCAACACAGCGTTCTTCAGCACCATCAGCAACTCGGGCAGAACACTCATCCAACTTGAGCTTTAGAGGGGTGCAAGCTTTTGTTTCTCCACATTCTAATTCCATCAGAAAAGGATTTAGTTCATGACGAATTATCAAGTATTTGTCGATTACATATCAAGGCGAGAGATTTGGTTAGACAACGGAGAGAATGCAGAGAATAAGGGTTAAATCAGCAGTGTGAGCGAAGATGTCATGGATAGTTGAGATACTGTATTAAGTAATCAAAGCGTTACAACTGACCAACAACTAGCTTTTCCCTGGGATCCACAATCTCCTCTTCTTCGCAGCGAACCACAAATCGTGAAGTCAATTTGTTCAGGAGGCTAGACATTTCGAAGTGACTAATATGTAAATGCAGTGATAATATCTCTTCATTAGAGTGAAAACTTCGGCACATTTCAACATCGCGTTTCCATGGCAACCAGTCGCGTGGAGATTGATTGCTTTTATTGCGCTTATTCTTATATACATGGATCAGCATTATCTTATCTCACTGATTACTGGCATCCTTTAATATGTTCTACAAACTAAATACAATTCATATCGAATCCGGTTGTTTGCGATTACATGAAGTGTTAACAACTGAAAATAACCAGCTGACGGATTTTTATACACGAACCTCGTCAATTAATACCGGCCAAGCCCCAAGGGGGTCATAATTGGACATGTCCGATTTAATCGTTTTAGCGAAGTCCAATAGCAAATTCCAGGTATCCCTCGATATTGACTTGCCGTGTTTCTCCTGAAACAGAAATCGTCAGGGACACTAATTAATTATCTACCAAGCACACGCGAATACCCACCTGCACAAACTGTAGCCATTGATCGAGTAAAGGAAACTTGTTTTGCAAGAGCAACTGCCACAGAGCAACGGCGTTGTCGAGCGCTGATCAATAAGAATTAGGAGAAACAAATATGTTAATCAGTCATCTACTGATTGCAATCTGTGCCTGCAAAACATTACCCAAACTCTTTTGACCTTCCTCCCGACCAAAGTTGAAAGTGAATTGATAGATCTCTTTAAAGTTCGACTCGTTGTCTAATTCGGCACGAAGTTGCGGTATCAATGATTTCATCTTATCTATGGAGTCTACCCTGAACATAAAGAAAGCAGAAATAATGAGCTTCGCTTTCCTAAAAGAGATAAGCACGCCGACTTAACTGTAACTGTGACCATCCGCTTATCCAGCCTTGCTTTGTGAATTCACACATTTTCTTGCAACCCAAATGCCGCGCAATGACTAACATCACCACATCAGTAGGGTCGACGCTGAGGTCCAAACAAAACTGCTCTGTTCCTTCTGGGCCAATGACCTTATCTTCGGGATCTAAGAACAAGATTAATGGCATTGTAAGGTACCAGATTGATTGGCTAAACTAAGAGTCCCGCGAGTAATAACAGTTACCTTCGTATTTATGATAAAGGGTCTCGAGTTGCTTGACGTCGATTCTGCTGGAAGGGTTGGTCTGTTTGGAGTATTGACTAAAATATATATTCAACGCCGCCTGAAGATTACCGCGAGTTTCTTTCAGTAATTTCGTTGCGATCTTTTCACTACACCGCGCCAAAGCAATAAAAGAAGAAAGCGAGAGAGAATAAATGGCATAAATTATCTGCACAGTAAGCAACCAAATGGAAAGAACGTTACTTGTTGCAATTTGTAATGGAGATGAATTCGTTCACGTAATTGTTCTTTTGGGAAAGGGAGGGAAGTTTGAGATGACGGTATGGGTGAGGTGTGCAAAATACAGCTCTGTAGAATACATACCATTTGTGTGCGGTCAAAGTGTGATATGGTTGCTTCTTCAACAGCGAGAGGGTGGAATGAGTCGACTGTTGTTGCAACCGACTTTGTTATTAGGGGAATTAGACCTCCCAGAATGTTAGTCACGTGGGTTAAGTGGTTAAGTCACGTGTTTTGCGTGACTTTATCATTACCAGGCCGCCGGGAAGTTGGCCTAATACATCAATTCTCATCACAAAATTTATGCTATCGACGCAGAATGGACTGGGGCTTCGTTTCCTCTCAACACAACCGCAAGAATCCAGTCGCTTCGGATAAAGGCAAGTTGTCTTTGCTCTCGGAGCAAATGCCAAAGCCGTCCGCGAATCACCTCCCCTCTTTCGAGCCATTTAGAGAATTCATGAAGATGCACTCTTGCTACGATATGTTACCGGTCAGCTTTAAGGTTGTAGTTTTGGATTCTACACTCCTTGTGAAGAAAGGAGTTGCCGCTCTCATTCAAAACGGTACTTGTTTATATCTTCCTTTTCTTTGCGCCAGGTTCGATGAATCACCAGTGTGATCAATTCTTGGGAAATTGGCGCAGACATAAGACAGTTTTATTCTCATAAATTATCCAGACCGACCTTACCATTTCATTTCTATTTACTTTATGGCTTAATTATGTTGTACTCCACAACTGAAAATGATGGAATATGTTCAGAGGAAATGAACCGTGTACATGAAATCGAGTCTGCTCCACCTCTAACGATGTATGATATACTCTTTCTCGCAAACAGGTTTACAGGCTGCACCTTTATGGGATTCCGTGCGACAGAAATTTGACGGAATGCTCACCCTACGAGACGTTGTCCAACTGATTCAACATTTTTGCGTGAATTTGTCATATCAACAGGCTCACGAAGAACTAGAGATTTTCCAGATACAGAATTTACGGGGTTTGTCGAGGACTATATTTTAGAGACCATAGATTAAGACTAAGAATCATTAATTTACTTAACATTAGACCTACCAAATCGACAAACGTCATCTATAACAGCTCAGCACCACCTCTCACTCAATCCTTTAAAATCTGTATTCGAAGCAGCAAAGCTGTTGGTGACCTCTCGATTAGATCGTATTGCTCTGGTGGATCATGACCTGGAAACGAATTTAGAAACAGTTGTTGGCGTGATAGACGTCACTAAGATATTAAAATTTTTAGCTTGCAATGTGAGTTCCTCATTTAATCAGAATCAGTTTCATCCCCTTGATAGGTATCTTAACGCTAAAAAAACCTCTAGTCTCCTCCATCCAATAGTCTACTGTGCCCGCTATCTGCTCTCCAAATTGGGACATATAAAGATATCGCCAAGGCTTCCTTAAATACTCCCTTTATAGATGTTTTGAACATGTTCATTGATCATGACATCTCTTGCATTCCAATTGTCGATGATTCCAACATCCTCTTGAACGTTGTTGAACTGGATGATGTTCTCGTACGTTTACTACATTAATCTCCTTCCGTCACCTCGCGGGTGCATGATGAATTCTAACTCATTTTTGCAGTCATTATTGTCCCCAAACATGTCTTCATTTGACAATGACTCGCCCTTGTCTATTCCTCTCTCGTCCATTTTGCTTGCACGAACAGCCGATTTCTCTGGTGTCCACACTTGTACTTTATCCGATACACTTCATTCTATCCTGCATACAATAAAGAATTGTCAAGTTAACCGTTTTGTGGTTGTTGATGATGAGAAAAAGCTAGTTGGAATTCTCTCATTGCGGGATCTACTAAGGTCAATTTTAGAAAATGAAGGCGGGAAACATGTAAAGCAACCACAATGAGGTAGCGTCGGCTGGTTTGGAACGTTGACGAATCTCTGTAAATAGACTTGATATGGATAATACTGACATAGAATATGAATCACACGATGAATAATATTTTCATGTATATTTCATTCTATCATGTGATACATCAAGTTATTCGGACAACTTAACTATCTGCTATCAGACAAATTTCATTTGACTATAGACATAACACGCAGACTATTGGGATACTTTTTTTAATTTTACATCGTATGCAGCTTTTGCTTCGTCAGTTTTCTTAACGCTGACGTTTGCGGCCTGTGAGTGGACATGAGTGAATTCACAGTTTAAATTCGGGACAAAAAAAGGGCGAATGCCGAACGATGAAATATAGGAAGGACGAAGAGAAACTGATTTAGTCTATGGAAAAGCAAAGCTGTTTTATCAAAAAAAAATAAGACGTACTGCTCCATCGTAATCCTCTGGTTTAGCAGTTTTCTTCAAACTTTTAAAAGCATTGTTGTACAAGCCGGCGTTGTCGTTTGTATCTTTCTTGGCCTGTACGTTAGGTTCAGCGCCGTCATCTAAATACCATCAAGAAATAATGAAAAATAAAATTAGTACTGTTCAGTGAGAGTAGGAGTGTCGAAGGTTTGGGAGAGCAATTCATGTTCCCTGGCCACTTACAGTCAGCGGGTTTTTGAGTTTTCTTGAGATTAACCTGGAAACTCATGTTGTCAAATAAACGTTTATATAGAGTGAGGGGAAGAGAGGGAAAATTTTGATGAGGAGAAAGTCAGCGTAACGAGAGGAATTGGAGGGCAGAATGGGGGAAGATTGGAAAGACAGTTTGATTTATGCTCGAACGCGGAATTCGCGAAGCCACAAAGTGACGAATCAAATGTAGGGTGATAATCAGAATTTGCACTTTTGATAATATGTAGTCAATTGTACGGTGAGACCAATTATATATGTAGATAGTATTTCAGACTCGTTCTCTTTATAATAGCCACCACAAACGATATTGAGTGTTGGGCGCTGCAATAGAAAAAGTTCGATTGAAATTTCATCCTTGCAATAGTACGCTATTCCGCTGGTCATGAGTAGTAAGAGAAATACATACAATTGATCAGGTCATAGTATAATAAACGCAAATCTACTGCTCGGTATTAATTCTTATTGTCGGAGCATATTCACGTGATCCCTTTCGCCTCACTCTCACCCATCTGTGCGTCCTTCCCTTCCCTCTTTCAAACTCACCTTTCCAAACCAATCCGAACATCACTGTGACTTCGTTTGAATAATGACATCAACCTCACAACAAGTGCATACTTCTCCAAAGACCCCAATTCGAAAGCGAAAAGCAATCACTTCAGATGAAGACGAATTCAAACATAGTGCTGACGTTGTGTTCACTCCTAAACGGACGAAACTCTCACCTCCGTCGTCATTGCTCTATGCGCTGCCAAATTCTCATATATTTTCTCCTAATCGTCAAAATCAGTCATCAAATCTTCGAACGGGTCAACTAAACTTCACCAAACGTCTAAATTCATTGTCCAAGGAAGAACTGATAGATGTTATTAGCGAATTGGTCCATAAGCTGGACCAGGATGAGCAAAAGCAAGTTTTGACCGATATTTGGGGGACTTTGGAACCGTCAATAACACCTCAAAAGATAAGTAAATGGTTGGAAACAGAGCTATCGCAGAAAATAGCATATTGGAATTTAGAGCTATCGAAGGTGCAAAGTCGTTCGGCCGAAGGACATGCCCGTGCAATGGACGATGCCACAAGAGCTATATCAAATGACCTGTACAACATCCAGGCAACAACCACTACTTACGCTAACCATTTTGCCCGGTCGAAATCATCTCTTGAATCAATGACGTTTCTCTCTAGTGTTCTGTCGTTATTGTCGTCTGTTCCTGCTGCCATGGACGTATTTAAACGAAATATGCTGGTTGGTTTATATGATTGTTTCACAAAATGCGTCACTCTGTTCTGGGAGGAACGAAGAAGCGGGAAGATTGCAGGATTTGGCGTTGGCAGAGAATTTGATAGGATGTTGCAAGAAGCGATCAGACTGAGTGGCGAAGTCCCAATGCCGCAGTATGTTGATCTGAAGGAAGCTTGGGATAGACTGGCAAGTGAGGTTGGCTTTTAATAAACTAATCTAGGTCTTTAAAAATTCAGTTCAACGTAGTAGAACTTAACTTAATGACAGTTGTAATATATAGAAGCTATATAGAAGAATCGCGTAAGGGGATTCACATGTCAAATCACTGGGGAATCCCCTGGATTCACGTTTTGGGTGGGAATAGCGCTTTATACCTGTTTCGCTATATTTCCGCTATAAATATAGTCGTGAATCCCTGGCGTTTTTTACGCTACGATCGCATTTTGAGTTGCACTCTGCTTTCAGTCTTTTTGCTACACTAAAAATCGCCATAATATTTATCTATTTCCGTTAACACTATGCTCTCTCTCAATTCTGGACCAAGTTCTGGTAGTCACATTGCACGAATGGACCCTCAACATGTCAAATCCGAATGTGCTAAATTCAAGGAATGGTGCGCTGCCAATAGCAAGAAAGTACCTTGCAAAGTATGCAGGGACAATGACGCCCTGATTATTATTAATGGCACTACCGGCAATAAGTACTTTTGTCTAGGCTGTTGGTCCCCAGTCCACTCGTTTTGCGGTTCCACACTTCCTGGATACGATGAATTATGCCCAGCTAGATTATGTACATCCTGCCATAACCCTCCTTCCAGCAAGGAAAGCGTTCCCGATCTTCCCTACGAATCAGCTACTACATTCCATATCTTCTCGGAATCACTCGATCCTCAAAATTCACAAGCCCAAAATTCCGACACGTCAAAATCTACGCAACCAAGCCTAACAGAATCAGCTTCTCAATTAAACACTCCCGCAGTATCTGAAACGTCTACCAGGATTTGCGCAAACTGCAAGGCTCGGAAGCCCCAGAGACAATTCTATAAGAATAAGAAAACTGGTTATGTCAGGAAAAAATGTAACAAGTGTTGCAACGAGGAGTCAAAACAGAAACGTAAATTGACTACATCTCCTCCCGAAGATTGCCCTGAAATTGTCGATGTTCCTCCAGATTCATCCCCATCCGCAGTACCAGCGGCGGAAGCCTTGCAAATGGATCCAGAGTACCTTGAGTTCATGGAAGCGGAAGAGTACGAAGACATTGAACCTGGCGATGACGACTTAATTGAAGAACCGAAGGAAGATTCATCCGAGCCCCCTCAAGGAGTGCTGGATTGGATGAAAAACAAGACTATAGAAGAACAAGAAAAACTTATCGCTTCTAAAGTCTTGGAGGAACATCGTGCGAATAGGCCAAAAAACACAACTGCTGCCTATAGGGGCCATCAGAACGAATGGGAGGTACGTAGGGCTTTCATGAGCGACTAGTATAGGTACTCTCTGATTGCCTCATCTTTTTGCAACTAGAAATGGTGTCGAGACCGGTACTCTGATAAAGAGCCTAATTGGAACCTGCCCACGGACGCTAAAGTGGCTCTATATATTGAGGATTACGTGTTAGTGAGACGACCGAAAATAATGGAAGCCAGACACAAAAACAAAAAGCGAAAAGTTTCTGGTGAAACAAGTTATGTAAGTGTCCTGGACTTTCTTCGGGTTAAGAGTTAGTGGCTGACATGTTAATATGTAGGGCACTCTAAGGACTTGTGTTCAAGCCTTGGTTGATTATTGGCGATTATTTAGTGTGTTGGATCCTTCGATTCCTAACCCTCGCGGACCGACTGTAAAGGCTATTTTGCAAAAGGTGTTAGCAAATGAGAATACGCGCAAGAAGCGGTAAGTCAACCTTGATTTTGATCCTGTTTCAAACAACTAACTGACCATATATGTATGCAATCTTGCAATATTCAAAAGGACGTATCAAGATCGAGGTGCTCATGCTTTCAACGAAGCATATACCGATGACGAGTTTCTGAGATTGATCAAATATTTCTGGGAGAAGGAAAGTGAAATATTGAAATCAACTCGAAATTTATGTGATCTCCTTCTCGGTGAGAGTTTTATTGTCAGGGGAGACGAGAAGCGTAAAATGGAATTAGCAGATATGTGTTTAGTCAAACTGTCAGAGAGGGAGGGACCTACTCCTTGTCATGCTTTTGTGGTCCTAATCTCTGATACCAAAACAAATAAGGTACCAACTTAACCTCTCCTTTTGAAAGACAGCTTAATTGATGATTGTATCTGTTCTCTGCAATAGAGCGGGCGCGACGAATTTGCAGCCGCCTTACGACATCGCGACGTCCGTTTTTGCTCCGTCGGAGCTCTAGCTATCTATTTTGTAGCCAGGTGGCACCTGACTGGAGAATCTTTCCCCGATTTCAGTAGCCGTGAATCATGGTAAATGTATTACTGTCCAAGTAAGCCCTGGGTTCCGTTGCTCAAATGATTCTTGATACGACTGTAGGTATGATACTAAGCTCATCATCCCGACGTCCACAAATCCCACAAAGCAAATCACCTACAAAACCCAATATGATAACTTAAAAGCTGCCATGATCAACTGCGACATCAAGTCCAAGAAGGCATCGTATCACCCTCTGCTGGTCATCACAGTGGATTCACTTTTAACAGCATTTCGAATTTTAGATAACTCACGCACAACGCGGACGAGGGGCGCGGCGGGCAGAATTAGGTGGTGCGGGCGAAGGGGCTATTCGGAGAGCAGGTAGGTGGATGATGGACAGTATGAATTCTTCATATCTCACTCATCTGCCTACTGATGTTCTGAAAATCTTGTCTGGTCATGGCAAGGGTGACGGTACTTTTTACATTGCTCGGGACGATATTGAGCCTCCCGAATCTCTGCAACGTCTAGTGTTTCCACAATTGGAACATTCATTTGAAATTATCAACGCTAATGCGAAAGATGCAGATAAGAGTGATATGGCCGCGGACGCCTTTACCGTTGTCCTAAAGCATTTACGTCGGTAAGCGTTTTTATGAATCACGATTGCTTATCATTCATGAATGTTAATTACACTTTCGTTTCGACAGTGTTTTTCTACAAGATTCAGTAGAATTGATGGAAATTTTCCCAAAGCATACCATTTGGAAATTGCCAGTCTTCCGATCGCCAGAATACCATTCCTTTAAAGAACGTATGAAAAATCACCTCGCAACAAATCCGGAGCATGAATTCAACCATACAAGACTTGCCCAAACTGCCGATCCAGCACTTCTGTCTTACCTGAAGTGTCTATCGGATCAAACCAAGTCAACAAACAACGTAGTTCACGATTTACAATATAAAATGTTGACGATACAAACCCTGTTGGAAACATTGTGCAACAAACTGGTAGGTGTTCTCAGTATAACAGACGGTACGTTTTCTATTATTAACGATTCAACCTTAATCAAGGGAATACTGTTGCCACCTTCTGTTCAAACTCCCGCTGTATCTGTTCATTCTTCTTCGTCGACTCCAGAAATTGAGAAATCTCCCTCCGGCTCACCACGGATTCCCCCAATTCACTCCATTATACTTCCTTCTCTAAATTCCATCAGTCAAGCAATGGAAGAATTTAAGGATGGTATCAATGGAAACTGCGGGATTCGGCTCCTGAACAAACACTATGGCAAAAAATGGAGATCTGTGCAAAAATTGAAAAAGGCGTATTCAAATCGCTTAATAATTTATCGAAAGGTTTTTAAGTATGCGTTTGAACAGAATATCGATTTTGTAGGGGCAGCAACCCGTCTCGATGATTTTCGAGATAACCGTAAGTTGACCTTAAGTCAGTACATAGAATACTTAAGATACGGTGAAGATTGGGAGAAGTATGAAAGATTTCGGGCAAGACGAATGAATTACAAGACAAAAAGTAAAAAACAGCAGAGCGAGGGTGAACTTGCCATTGAAGAAACTTATACTCTCGATATTGCACCCAAAACTGCCGCAGATCTGCACCTGGAAGATGCGATACTTAAGGGAGAGTTCGATTACGATGTGCTAAGGAAAATTTTTGAAACAGCACCAGCTCTTTGATGTAATACACAATTATAAATAAAAATGCAGTATATTTTATTTATTAAATGGTTGTAACTAATTAACACAGAATCTATTAAGTCTCCTTCTCCGCTTCCACTCGCGAGTTGACCCTTAAAGCGCGATTGCAAATTGAGACTAGTAATGAAAGCCCTCGAAAATTTATTCATCGCCCATAATCGAATACTTTGAATGTTCTCTGCAATTTTGTCATTCCAATGCAAAATAAAATTCATATCTATCATTACAAATGGTGACAACGTTTGAAGGACCGAGCAAGAATATAATTAACCCCGTTACCAATCAGCGCGCTCCTTCCATTGTTAAGGTTACTAATTTAAGATTGTTCATGGAAGAAATATATGTCAACAATCCAGCAAGAAGTCAGACCCAAATCCTTTTGTTTTATCTTCATTCACAATTTTTTAACAGAGCTTACTATGCAGCCGAACTTGCCCAGAAAACGTCAAGCCGACGAGATGAATATTTCGCAGCAAAGCTCGACTTCAAATAGCGGCATATCTCGTCTAAAACAAGACCTCCCCCAACCCAACGGCTACATTTATATTTCTGACTCCGATGAGGACGAGATTCAGATAGTCAATAT
>JAHLJZ010000162.1:0-18944 GCA_025602915.1 Paraphysoderma sedebokerense
TTTATTCTCTTTCTGAACCCGAATTGAAGTTACTCAGAGAATATATTGAAAAGAATCTTGCTCGCGGTTTTATTCGTTGTTCCAGTTCTCCGGCTGGTGCACCTGTCTTATTTGTGCCAAAACCGGGGGGTGGACTCCGTCTTTGTGTCGATTATCGTGGTTTGAATAAAGTCACAATTAAAAATCGATACCCAATTCCTCTCATTACGGAACTCATTGATCGTCTCCGCTCCGCTAAACGTTTCACCAAACTCGACCTTCGTGGTGCTTATAACTTAATTCGAATTCGTGAAGGCGATCAATGGAAAACTGCTTTCAGGACCCGCTACGGTCATTTCGAGTACATGGTCATGCCCTTTGGTTTAACAAATGCTCCAGCGTCATTTCAATCATATATCAACGACATCTTTCGTGACTGTCTAGACGAATTTGTAGTGATTTATTTAGACGATATTGTTATCTATTCTGAAGATCCTGCAAAACATTCGGATCATGTCAAGCTAGTACTGAAACGACTGAGAGAAAATGGTCTATATGCGAAACTGGAAAAATGTGCCTTTAACCAAGAGTCGATTGATTTTCTGGGTTATCGCATCTCCTCCACTGGTGTTTCTATGGACCCTAACAAGGTTTCAGCTATTGCAGACTGGTCTCCACCGACTTCTCGTCATGACATCCAAGTGTTCCTTGGGTTTTGTAACTTCTACCGACGCTTCATTCCAAATTTTGCTAAACTTGCCCAACCTCTTACTAATCTCCTCAAAAAGGATGTCCAATTCAATTGGTCTACCGAATGTCAATCTGGTTTCGATTCACTCAAATCCGCTTTCACATCTGGTAGTTTACTTCTTCATCCCGATCCATCTAAACAATTCATTCTTGAATGTGATTCCTCTGATTTTGCTATTGGTTCAGTTCTTTCTCAACGTGATGAAAATGGTGTTCTTCAACCTATTGCTTTTTATTCTCGATCGTTGACTTCTGCTGAAAGAAATTACATCATTTATGATAAGGAACTCTTAGCGATCAAGGAATCATTAGTGCAATGGCGGCACTACTTAGAAGGAAGTTCTCATTCTATTCTCGTTTATACAGATCATGAGAATCTCATCTACTATTCAACCGCCAAAATCCTCAATCAGCGACATGCTCGTTGGTCTTTATTTTTATCGCGTTTTGATCTTACTCTTACTCATCGTCCTGGTAAACTCAATGGTAAGCCTGATGCTCTCTCTCGCAAACCTCAATATAAACCGAACGATGATCCGAATCCACAACCTCAACTTATTCTCAACTCACAAAAAGTTCAAATATTCTCCATCTCTTACTCTTATTCATCCGACTTCCTTGATCGTGTTCGTTTAGCGCTAAATCGTGATCAATATTACAAGGATATTAAAGAGAAATACAATTCTGGAGAAGATAATTTCAAAATTGACGTAGCAACTCGGTTTAGTTTCGTCAATGGTTTACTTTATCATGATGCATCTCTTTACATTCCCGAAGCAATTCGCCTCGAAATTCTTCAATCTAGACATGATTCTCTTATTGGTGGTCACTTTGGTATTCGTAAGACTACATCCCTGATTTCTCGTCATTATTGGTGGCCAAAACTTCGTGACTCTGTTATTGAATTTGTCAAAAGTTGTGAAACTTGTTCCAGGAACAAGGTCCCCCGACATAAACCTTTTGGTGAACTTAGACCACTTCCTGTTCCCCCTGGACCTTGGAAATCCGTTTCTCTTGACTTCATCACCGATCTCCCATCATCCGAAGGTAATACTTGTATCATGGTTGTTGTCGATCGTTTTTCGAAGATGTCTCATTTTATGGCACTACCGAAAATACCAACTGCTCGTGAAGCTGTTCAAGTTTATCTCCGTCATGTTTTCAAATTCCATGGTTTTCCTGATGATATTATCGCTGATCGTGGTTCTCAATTTATTTCTCAATTCTGGAAAGCATTCTTCGATATTCAACAAACTAAAGTTAAATTATCTTCTGGTTATCATCCAGAAACTGATGGTCAGACAGAACGGGTTAATCAGATTTTAGAACAATATCTACGTTGTTTCATTTCGTATCATCAAAATGATTGGTCTAATATTCTACACTTCGCAGAATTTTCCTACAACTCTGCTACTCATTCTTCGACTAAAATTTCCCCATTCGAAGCTAATTTTGGTTTCAATCCTAAATTCGATCCTCGGCTTCCTGATCAATCTAAAGTTCCTGCTGCCGTAGAGTTCTCTGAATTTCTAACCACTATCCACCGCCGTCTCCAGTTTGAATTATCAACTGCTCAAGCCAATTACAAAGAGTATGCTGACAGGAAACGTTTACCGGCTCCTAAATTCAAAATTGGTGATAAGGTTTGGTTATTAAGATCTAATATTTCAACAACTCGTCCTTCTCGCAAACTCGATCATCGCCGCTTCGGCCCATTTCGAATTTCCGCGAAAATCAACCCTGTGACATTCCGTCTTGATCTTCCTGCTTCGCTTAAAATTCACCCGGTTTTTCATGTTTCTCTCCTATCTCCTTATTTCAAGAATCAATTCCCCGGTCGTGTTCAACCCCCGCCAGACCCTATTCTTATTGATGGTGAATTGAATTATATCGTCCGTGAGATTCTGGATAGTAGAGTAGTACGTGGTGTCTTGAAGTATTTAGTTGATTGGGAAGGTTATAGTCCTGAGGAAAGAACGTGGGAACCCGCTAGCAATATTCCCTTAGCTTTGCGCGAAGAATTTCATTCTACCCACCCTTCTAAACCCTCACCCTCTTCTTTGAAGCCTTCACCTCCTACTCGTCGTCGCCGCAAAAAATCTTAGTTGTCGTCGGGTCGCCGACCGTTAGGAGGGGGGTACTGTCATGTCCCAAGTAGTTAGTGTTCACTTAGTTAGCTTAGATCCTATAGTAACTATTCACGTGTAACATAAACACTATTGTTCAATACCACAATCGCCATTGTATTACATCTTATGCTTGCAACATAATACAATCATATAAGACCTTCGTATCTTATACCGGCTATTCGCCCATCCCATAACCTACTACCTGCAACCCAAATTGCCGATCCCTACAGCGCGACACCACTAAGTTGAAGGTTGACTCTCAATAGAACTATATTCCCGAGGGTCAGAATATTTTTAACACCTTCAAGGTGTATTTTGGATGTAGCTTAACATGTGCGTAAAAAGAAAATGGCACTTTTATCGCCAGATCGGCAGATATTCAACATAAGGTGCCTCATCACGGCTAAACCAGCGCGACATCACTAAGTTGAAGGTTGATTCTCAATAGAACTATATTCCCGAGGGTCAGAATGTTTTGAACAAATTCAAGGTGTATTTTGGATGTAGATTAACATTTGCATAAAAAGAAAATGGCACTTTTATCGCAAGATCAACAGATATTCAACATAGGGCGACTGATCACCGCTAAACCAGCGCGACACCACTAAGTTGAAGGTTGACTCTCGATAGAACTATATTCCCGAGGGTCAGAATATTTTGGACACCTTCACGTTGTATTCTGGCTGTAGCTCAACATGTGCGTAAAAAGAAAATGGCACTTGTATCGCCAGACCGGCAGATATTCAACATAAAGTGACTGATCGCCTCTCAACCTGCGCGACAACACTAAGTTGAAGGTTGATTCTCAATAGAACTATATTCCGGAGGGTCAGAATATTTTGATCACATTGAATGTGTATAATGGATGTAGATTAACATCTCCGTAAAAAGAAAATGGCACTTTTATCGCCAGATTGTCAGATATTCAACATAAAGTGACTACTCGCCCCTCAACCAGCGCGACAACACCAAGTTGAAGGTTGACTGACAATAGAACTATACTCCCGAGGGTCAGAATGTTTTGAACACATTCAATGTTTAATATGGATGTAGATTAACATTTGCGTAAAAAGAAAATGGCACTTTTATCGTCAGATCATCAGATATTTAACTTAAAGTGACTACTGGCCCCTCAACCAGTGCGACACCACTAAGTTAAAACCTGACTGCCAATAGAACTTTATTCCCGAGGGTCAGAATATTTGAATCACATTCAATGTGTATTATAAATGTAGATTAACTTTTGATTAAAAAGAAAATGGCACTTTCATCGCCAGATTGTCAGATATTCAACATAAGGTGACTGATCACCGCTAAAACAGCGCGACACCACTAAGTTAAAACCTGACTGCCAATAGAACTTTATTCCCGAGAGTCAGAATGTTTTGAACACATTCAATGTGTATTATGGAAGTAGACAAACATTTGCGTAAAAAGAAAATGGCACTTTTATCGCCAGATTGTCAGATATTCAATATCAACTGGCTGATCGCCATTCAACCAGCGCGACACCACAGAGTTAATGCCTGACTGACAATAGAACTATACTCCCGAGGGTCAGATTATTTTGAACACCTTCAAGGTGTATTTTGGATGTACATTAATATTTCCGTAAAAAAAAAATGGCACTTTTATCGCCAGATCAACAGATATTCAATATCAACTGGCTGATCGCCCCTCAACCAGCGCGACACCACAGAGTTAAAGCCTGACTGACAATAGAACTATACTCCCGAGGGTCAGATTATTTTGAACACCTTCAAGGTGTATTTTGGATGTAGCTTAATATTTGAGTAAAAAGAAAATGGCACTTTTATCGCCAGACCGGCAGATATTCAACATAAAGTGACTGATCGCCTCTCAACCTGCGCGACATCACTAAGTTGAAGGCTGATTCTCAAAAGAACTATATTCCCGATGGTCAGAATATTTTGAACACCTTCAAGGTGTATTTTGGATGTAGCTTAATATTTCCGTAAAAAGAAAATGGCACTTTTATCGCCAGATCGGCAGATATTCAACATAAGGTGACTGATCGCCTCTCAACCTGCGCGACAACACTAAGTTGAAGGCTGATTCTCAAAAGAACTATATTCCCGAGGGTCAGAATATTTTGAACACCTTCAAGGTGTATTCTGGATGTAGAGTAATATTTCCGTAAAAAGAAAATGGCACTTTTATCGCCAGATCAACAGATATTCAATATCAACTGGCTGATCGCCCCTCAACCAGCGCGACACCGCAGAGTTAAAGCCTGACTGACAATAGAACTATACTCCCGAGGGTCAGAATATTTTGAACACCTTCAAGGTGTATTCTGGATGTAGAGTAATATTTCCGTAAAAAGAAAATCGCACTTTTATCGCCAGATCGGCAGATATTCGACATAAAGTGACTGATCGCCTCTCAACCTGCGCGACATCACTAAGTTGAAGCTTGACTCTCAAAAGAACTATATTCCCGAGGGTCAGAATATTTTGAACACCTTCACGTTGTATTCTGGATGTACATTAATATTTCCGTAAAAAGAAAATGGCACTTTTATCGCCAGATCAACAGATATTCAATATCAACTGGCTGATCGCCCCTCAACCAGCGCGACACCACAGAGTTAAAGCCTGACTGACAATAGAACTATACTCCCGAGGGTCAGAATGTTTTGAACACCTTCAATGTATATTCTGGATGTAGATTCATATTTGAGAAAAAATGAAATGGCACTTTTATCGCCAGATTGTCAGATATTCAACATAAGGTGCCTCATCACGGCTAAACAAGCGCGACATCACTAAGTTGAAGGTTGATTCTCAATAGAACTATATTCCCGAGGGTCAGAATATTTTGAACACCTTCAAGGTGTATTCTGGCTGTAGCTCAACATGTGCGTAAAAAGAAAATGGCACTTTTATCGCCAGACCGGCAGATATTCAACATAAAGTGACTGATCGCCTCTCAACCTGCGCGACATCACTAAGTTGAAGGCTGATTCTCAAAAGAACTATATTCCCGATGGTCAGAATATTTTGAACACCTTCAAGGTGTATTCTGGATGTAGAGAAATATTTCCGTAAAAAGAAAATGGCACTTTTATCGCCAGATCGGCAGATATTCAACATAAGGTGACTGATCGCCTCTCAACCTGCGCGACAACACTAAGTTGAAGGCTGATTCTCAAAAGAACTATATTCCCGAGGGTCAGAATATTTTGAACACCTTCAAGGTGTATTCTGGATGTAGAGTAATATTTCCGTAAAAAGAAAATGGCACTTTTATCGCCAGATAGGCAGATATTCAACATAAAGTAACTGATCGCCTCTCAACCTGCGCGACAACACTAAGTTGAAGGTTGATTCTCAATAGAACTATATTCCCGAGGGTCAGAATATTTTGAACGTGTCTTCTGGATGTAGTACAATATTTGAGTAAAAAGAAAATGGCACTTTTATCGCCAGATTGTCAGATATTCAACATAAGGTGACTGATCACCGCTAAACCAGCGCGACATCATTAAGTTGAAGGTTGACTCTCAATAGAACTATATTCCCGAGGGTCAGAATATTTTGATCACATTCAATGTATATTTCAGATGAAAATGAACATTGGGTCAAAAATAAAATGGCACTTTTATCGCCAGATTATCAGATATTCAAAATAAGGTGACTAATCGCCGCCAAACCAGCACGACACCACTAAGTTAAAGCCCGACTGACAATAGAACTTTATTCCCGAGGGTCAGAATGTTTTGAACCCATTCAATGTGTATTTCATATTAATATGAGCATTGTGTCAAAGAGAAAATGGCACTTTTATCGCCAGATTGTCTGATATTCAACACAAGGTGACTGATCAGTGATCACCGCTAAACCAGCGCGACATCACTAAGTTGAAGGTTGACTCTTAAAAGAACTATATTCCCGGGGGTCAGAATATTTTGATCACATTCAATGTGTATAATGGATGTAGATCAACATTTGCGTAAAAAGTAAATGGCACTTTTATCGCCAGATTGTCAGATATTCAACATAAGGTGACTGATCACCGCTAAACCAGCGCGACACCACTAAATTGAAGGTTGACTCTCAATAGAACTATATTCTCGAGGGTCAGAATATTTTGATCACATTCAATGTGGATTTTAGATGAATATGAACTTTGGATCGAAAAGAAAATTGCACTTTTATCGCCAGATTGTCAAATATACAACATAATGTGGCTAATCGCCCCTCATCCAGCGTGACACCATTAAGTTAAAGCCTGACTGACAAAAGAACTTTATTCCCGAGGGTCAGAATATTTTGAACACATTCAATGTGTACTGGTAATGAAGATTAACATTTGGGTAAAAAGAAAATGGCACGTTTGTCGCCAGATCATCAGATATAGAGTCAATGTTTGCCGCTACACCATCGCGAACTCACTATGTTAAGATTTTGATGAGATGAACCACGCTCCATTCACAAAACAAAGCAAAATAACAAAGATGGATTGGAATTAGTTCATTAGACATACAACGGGATACACATGTCACACACATGATACACTTATAACAAAACGGTAGAATACTGGCACTTCACAGAATTACCCGCAAATGCATTTTCAGCCTCCAAATGGCACAAACCTCAAAAATGTTACAGGATTATAGCTAAGTAATGTGTATAAATTGTTAATATGGTGTTTGTAAATATTGTGTCAAGTGATATTTCAATACAATTATTTAATGTGTAATGATGTGCAATTTTCAGAGATGTCACAAGGAGGTCCCGACCCAGAAGGTCCTTCGGATATTGCCAGAGATGTTCTGTGGACGTCGCGGGGGATATGTTGGGATATCCTGGCAAGATGACACAGAGACGTTCCAAGGCGAAGATATCCTCGAGGCATCTTGGGTGTGTATTAAAAAATACAGCCTATTATATCCGAAACGAGTAACTTCAATCTTCGATATATCGCCGATTGGAACCTATTCCCTGAATGGAAGTGATCCCTCATAATCCTTTCCGACAACACATCTCGGGGAGTCGGGAAATCATGCCTCGAGGATAGCTTCGTTTCTGAATGTCTCCGTTGTGAAGATTTAGAGCAAGAAACTAAAATTATTTATTAGGTAGTGGAAGGCTTGCTTCTATAGACAAGTTATGAACTAAATATAGACTTAAGTAATTCTGCGGGATAAACACTTAATACGCGTTGAGTCGTTTTACCATGTACGCTGCACGATTAGCCACTTATGCGCCTGAACTACACACCTCGCGACCTCCCCTCAAGATGTCCTGAGAACCTAACCTAATCTGACCTAAAAGAAAGAGCGAGGGTCGGTTTTTTTTGTAACACGGAATTGACGGAAGGAGAATGAAGAAATCATTAGCCAAATACACAGAAGCCTGCGGGCGAATGCGAACAGCGGCTTTGGAACGTGAATGGAATGTGAACTGAGCGCTTTAATGGGGTTAAGCACCCCAAGTAAATGGGCTAAAATGTTCTAGAACAAAATAAAGTGTTGAGGCAAAGTAAACTTTGCCCAATAGACACGCGGGGTCTGTAGATGTCCTTAGGACGTCGCACGGAATATCCCAACAATTAATCTGCTCCTTGCGATAATAACCAATATGCTCTCCCTCCATGGAGTCTGCATAATGTCAATTGACCTCCGTGAGGTATATATAGTAAACTGCAATTTCGCACCCCCGCCGAGCGTTAGCATTATGAAGATAACGTGGAATCGAAAAGGTGGGAGCTGATTCAAAGGACAAGGTTTAGAAGAAAGCAGTTAGAGTGAAATAGTCACAGGGTCATTAGAAAACAGAAGCAGGGATGCAATTGTGAGCAAGTTGTTTGGAGACATCATGTAGATAGAAGGATGCCATAAAGGATGGTACGAGACGCTCCGTTTGGAAAAAGATTAGAGAGATTGTTTAAAAAAAAACTTTTTGGTATTTGCAAATCCTGGCCACGAAACTAGCAGGAAGGACTAAAGGTCTATGAGCAATTTATTATATAATTCACTCACATCTCGTATAATCTCGTATAATCTGAATCACCAAGAACCTCCGTGAGGGCTTGCCTTTATTTGTTTACGATTGCGAGGCGCGAGCAGACTCATCCTTACCCCCGCAGACGATCCGATCGAGCTCTTTACAAAAGCACCAATCTCTAGGAATATAAATAAACACTAACATCTATGAAAACTGGCTTGTGGGATGGGTGCCAGGAGAAAAGAAAATAGAGATAAAGAGGTTGTAAGGGAGTTTTTGGCCAGGAGGAATAAAGGTGAATGTGAATATTAAGAGTGCCTCGCTTCTCATATAATCTGGATATGCACTTCGTCCCTCACGGGGTCGTATAATCCATATTTTTAAATCATTTAGAAAACAATAATTATGAGTTTAAGAACAAACAGAATGTTGAAACTACAGGGGCATTACGACAGAAGTCAAGCAATGCAGAAGAGTTTTTCTACATTGACTACTTATGAAGTAATTAGTGTAAAATGACGATGGCTAGAAAAAGAATGTTTGAATGCCAAAATTTCCAGTGTTCGGAGCACACAAATTGATGTCTTTCTACAAATATCATGTGCATAAATTGACAGCAGAGGGAGAAAAGCGGAAGAGACACTCTGCATTTACTCAACAATATCCTTTTTCTCTCGTACATAATTAAGCTGTTTACGAATACATTAATTACATCCTTTGCAGCTAACAACTTAAACATTTCTACTGAGTCCAAATGTGCGTCAATCGATCAAAGGTGCACGCAAACCAAGGATTGAGGAATACTGAAAAAATAAGTACTATTCACAAATCCGTTCTTTCTCTTTAAAAATATTGATATCATTGTCGAGGAAAATCAAAGTAGAGAAAGATCTCGAATCTTGAAATAAAAGAGGAATTGGATGGTTCAAGGGGAAAGTCGACCGTTCACAGCAGGATTAGAGGAGTAATGAACCCAAATATGCCCTGCTGGTGTGCTTTGGTGATAATTATGTTGGTACTCATTAGAGTAATATGTGATGGTATAAGTATTCCAAAGGAGGACGTCCTCCGTACGAATTTGTTATTTTTTATTATTGAAGATAACATTCTCTAAATTATGTGGTTGTTGAGTTATTTTATTGTTGAATCTATATATTTGATTATATTTATTGACGAATTTATTATTTTTTTTATTTTGAAGAAATAGACCCAACCGATTTCCGGTCCAGCCATAAATCAATTATAGAGTTAGATGCTCTTATCTAAAGTCTTTACTACACCATCAGCGTCAATGAACGCAATTAGAAAATTAATAGCCCCATTCATACTGAGGAAAATGCCTTGGTAGATACAGAATGAGCTTCGAAGTATATTTGTTTTGAAGGTATTTTCATACTAGTAATTGATTTGTAATTGCGTACTTAACTATTATTAGGTGAAATCGGCAATCGCTATGGCTTGGCAGAAGTAGTCCCTATACTTAGTCCGGTATCCATGGATCAATCTTACGGCTGTGTTTGTCGTCCATACGATGCCTTTCAAAACTTAGCAAGCAATCCCACCATATCTCAAACGAATTCAGTCAACCCTACTTGGCAGATTAAACCAATGCGGCTACGGAAACTAGCCGAGACCTAGATAGGCCCATCGAACATTATACCTTCTTTCTTCCTCTCTATTTTTGAGAATTGTAGTCCCGTTTTAAAAATTTGTGAGAAAGTAAAAGAAGAGGAAGCCAATCGCTGTCTTGTTTGAATACCTCGGTCTTCATAGTATTCATGTATTTTTGTTCTGCATTACGTACCAATTTGAAGCCTCGTTGTCTCGTTGTCCAACTGTGTTACCTGATATTCTTTTTGCGCTTGTAACTCTTATTCCTTGTGGCCTTCATTTCATATAAAGTATATAGTTCATACATAAAATAATACCAAGATGATCTGATATAATCAAAGCAACGTTTATGTCGTGAAGTGACAGAGTTTTTTCTCCACTTCGACGTCTTGCTGTTTCGTTTAAGCTGTTTGATCGGGCGTTTGCTCGTACAGAGAATTGTCCGAGTTTGAATCGAGTGCAAACCCCTGATATAATTGACGATATAGTAGCTAGATTGTTTTTGAGCGGAAGCTCAGTTATGTAATTTCTGTGCCATTGCATATAGTATTCAAGAATGCGTAGAATATTGAAAGCCGGCCGTTCTTGTTGACGACCGTCCTGATTCGTTCAAATCTACGCCTAAAATGACATCTCATGAATGCAAACTCAACGAGCAGATACTTTCTACGGAAGAACACGAAGGCACCACCTTCTCTTCAGAGTCGATCCCTGTAGATGACATTAAAAAAAAATTGAAGCGACGAAAATATCGGCAACGCAAGAAACTACGCAAACAAACACAGGTCGAACGGGAGAACGCCGATAAAGGGAACTATACGGAGTTTCAAAATACATCTTTCCATGGAACCATTAGATCTGAAGTAACAGTCAAAAGGGGAACAAGAGGTATAGTTTGTTTAGGTTTTGGTTTCCTCGCATTCCGCTGCTATCAACACAGAGATTAACCATAGGTTTATTACAATTTACGTTCTCAGATACCAATCTCGCTTCTTCAGTTAAAAGTTTGTCTTCCAACCGAAAATATGATATTTGTCCCCGCAAACAGAATCCAGGCGGTAAAGAAAACTGTCGGAATGTCTCCGCGAAAACATCCGTCGTTATCGACCTCTGCTCATCTTCTGAATCCGAGTCCGGATCCGAAGCAACCCAAAAAGCAAATCAGATATTTTCTTCGCAAGCTTTGCCAAAACCAAACGACTGTATAGCTTCCGATGTTGTTATACTTTCGTCAGATTCAGAGTGTGAAGCTGATGCTATCACTAGTCTCACCATTGCAACCCAATCTCTCACTTTACAACCATCTTTCTCTCACATCCGCCACTTCTTTGTCTACTACACCCAATACCATCGTCTCTCAAGCATACAAGATGACCTTCTTTCCCGCTTTCTCAGATTCCATAGTCCTCGAAAAGGAAAACGCAACAAAACGATCCCGCTAGCTATAATCGACGGTCGTATTCCTATTAGATGGGACGAAGTGGACATGCTAATATCTGGACGATGGCTTAATGATGAAATCATAAATGGATTTCTGAGGTTGCAGCTCAAAAAGCGGACTTTGGCATCCTCATCCGAAAGTCAGACCAAAATTCACCTTTTCAATTCGTTTTTTTATTCAAAACTTACTAGCAATGGAAAATCGTATATTTATTCCAATGTCCAACGATGGACCCGCAAATTTGACTTGTTCAATCAAGAATTGATCATCATTCCCATTAACTTCTATAACACGCATTGGGCACTTGCTTACATAGACTTTCGGAAGGACGAGATAACTATTTTGGATAGTATGCCGAACAAAGTTCGGGGTGAAAAGGTGGTTAGGACATTAAAGAGATATCTCTTGGATGAGTGGCACGATAAAGTAAACACTCGGATAAAACAGGCAAATAATCAATCAACTGATCAAGACCGCAGGTATCCTACGGCAAAATCACTGGAAAAGTTCAAGACAATCTTAGGGAAGGCTCCTTGGCAGCGGGATGGGTCTTCATGCGGGGTGTTCACCTTGTCATTTGGCACTGGACTTATTCGGGAAACTAGAATTGATCAAGTTACACAGGATCATATTGGAGAGTTTAGGCGTCGCATCACATTCGAATTAATTGAAGAGACATTGAAGCGATCATTAATAAACGGTGAGATTGATCTATGAAGATTATGAAAGCCGCATAATAATGCTATGGACCTACAGTTGCAGAAGTACGCTGTCAGTGTCTCACCGTGTGTGATTATCCCCAGCAATTACTCGAAAATTAATTCGACTTCACGAATCCTACTGTTAACGCTGTCCAGAATCAAGGCACCGCCTCACAATGTGTCAAGTTGATGATATGAACCCGTTAAGGATCATCTCACGCTGAAATCAGCATATAAAAAGGGTTATTTATTTCCATGGTATTCGATAAACGGGTTATAGCAAGTTATCGACACAAAGCAAAGCTATTGAAAGTTGCGCTTATTAACTTCATAACATTCCTATTTGAACTTTCCTGTGTCGTCTGCGCGCTTCTCGTTTTCTGTCTTCAATTTTGTTTACAATCGTCGGGTTTTTTGCTTGATCCCTGCTCTTCCAACTCCAACTTTGTTGTTGCATCGTGGCATATTCTTTGTTACGGGTTGCTTTGGAGATTCCTTCTTCGCTTATGTTTCTCTTCTATGTTATCGTCAGACCTTTCTCCTTCTTCAGTAGCTTCTTCGGCCAATTCTTTAGTCGCCGCTCGTTTCGCTGAATTAGGACGTACCTTCACAACCTTGCCGAGTAGACAGCGAGCACAGCCATAGTAGCGACGGATTCCGTAGACCAGATCATTTTGTAGTTCTTCAACTAATCACAGGAGAAAGCCACAAGGTTCAAGCCGTTACAGTTTAACAAGTAGAAAGTTCTCGTCTCGCTATTCAAGCACAATTTTGAGATTCCCCTGTTCGTGGTGATGCCCGGGATGCATGCAAAGATGTATTCTAAAAGGCGCTCAAGTTCTTGCGAAGTCAGCTAATGGCAAAACCTATTGAAAATAGCCTGAATGCAGCGTTGACACTGTTCAGGTAGCTACCAGCATTGTCCTTCCTATTCATATCACAAGAGTTGCGTATATGGGAAATGTGTCGTTAACAGTTCGTTCTACTCTGGCCGCTGCTTGCTTACATTGCGCACCTGAAACTTTATGAAATAAAAAAGAACAGAGAAATTGATTGTAAACTCACGGGGAAGCGGAATATTCAAGAAATAATCCCACATAGTGCTTTGACAAAAGTAAAGTTACGCGGTCTGGCGGTGCGTCTGGAAAGTGGTAACAGGAAAACAGATGTGACAAGATGCAGAAGTGGGAACCAATACGAGAGAATTTACGAAAGTCATTTCGGTTGGCCTTATTTTGGGTAGCGCACAAGTTAGCATTTCGAGAAGGTTTATCCGAATTGATGTCAATGGTCAGTGAAACTAACGGTGACCGACACCTTGGTGGTTCAGACGAGAGATGGTCTGATGAAGGAAATACAAAGCGCTATATTTTATTTTTTCAACCAAGGATTACTTTGCATCCAAACCGCGATGGTGCAAAGCAGAGGTTAATTTTATGACAATGACGCTATCGCTACACCAGGAATTGATACTAGTACAAAACAAATAAGGAACAGAAATTTTAGGATTTGCAGCAAGAGTATATACGGATAGTTTCCGTCATTAATATCAAGAGAAAGTGCAGTTAGAGGCACAAACATACCAACAGTACGATTGATGAATGACGAGGAAGGATTACTCATCCTCGGGTTTAAGATTGTATCTAGGGTTAAAGAAAACAGTTTCTTCACCCCATGGGAATGGCTAAAGGGTTCACACAAGTGAGATAATGGAGAGTTAGAATCAAAATTCTCCTAAATCTTTCGAATGGTTCGAGTTGACATAAAAGATTGTCTTTCACAAATGCGCCTTGTTGTCGGTAGTGATAAAATAAACTCTTCAAGAGCCACAAACAGACAAATCTATTGTATGCTCATGTTGCCAAATAACAAAGTAGGCGAGGTGAGAAAGGATATTGGCGAAAACAAACCTTGTTTCTAATTCTGAGGTAAGGATATGGGACGAATTTTCGTTCGTCATGGTCCAGATGTTCTTCGTGCTGACGGAAGAGGAGATAACCATTGACGACGGCTAAAACTAGGGAAGGAACACCGACGAAGATGGAGATTTTGCGCCATAAGTCACCGGATGCTGAAGGATATCAAATTGATGCAAATTAGACATGTGGAGATATAAGTGGTGGAAAAGACGATTGTTGCGTAGAGTAAGAATAGCGAGCGATATGAATATATGTTGAATAGTGGAGGCGGCAGGCAATAAAACGGGATAGATAGCACCATGACAATGTTAATTAACGATTCAAGGTCTACTAATTTGACGACGTTTCTCTCCACAGCGTCAAGACAAAGGTCACCAATACACCAGTAACACCAATAGGGTGCTTCTGAAACAAAAATGTTAAGTGATTTAATATGAAGATTACCATCAGAAGCCTTTTCGAGGGCAGCCTCCTTTTCCAAGAGTTTTTTGCCGTGCTCAGAGATTTTGAGGTTGTTGACAGAGGTTGAAGCGTATCTTCGGGAGATTGGGGCGATGCGGGAGATGAAGGACATATTTTCTTTCTGAATCAGTCGACGAGGACAGAGGGAATGATACGGATATATATAGATGCTATGATGTGGATTTCTCGATGAGAGCAGAAAAAATCTGCGGCAGAGGAACCGACTCAAGATGAATCAAAGCCGGTCACATGATCAGGGAATTGGGATTCAATGGAAGGGAACGAGAGATGATGTATATCCGCAGAAGGCGCCAGCATAGCATGCAGAGAAATATCTTATGTGCGAGAGAAGGCCATGATACAATGATGCGATGTTTGGATATTGCAATTACCACTAACCAAAGAGTACATGATAACGAAGACAAGTGTCCAAGAGACCAAGAAATAGCTAAGTTTGCTATTCGTCGTTTATACCGTGTGATACACCATACTGAAAATGACAAATGTGACTACAATTCCGGTATATCAACCAACTGATTTACAAATTTATATAAAAAAAGAGCGAGATCTGCATTTTCTCTCGTTGAAATTTATCTATCCAACGGGACTAGAAGCATCATGGACACAAGACACTCAGTTCTAAGGGAATAGACGTCACTCTACAGCCGTAATACAAGAGAAATGGCATTGCTCGGAACTATTAAACTCCTCACTCCAAAATCTCCCAAATTTACCCGGCTGATATATTCAACTTTCAAGGAACAACACTGGCGTCTTCCAACTCTTTTTATACGTCCCTGTTTTTTGTTGTTTCACGGGATCCATTGCCATAGTAACCAATTTCCTTGTGTTTTCAGGGCTTTCATCGTCCGTTCTCCCCGTCGGACAACAACGATTCCATCTGTCCCACTTTTGTATCATACAAAGAAGACACATATAACATGGCTGGAGGCGGTCACGGATATTCTGGCTGGTGGGGTGCAATGGGTATGTCGTTTGTTCATTTGTTGTCATCGTCGTCGTCATGCTCAATGTCAGTTCTTTGTTTCGTCCATTTGCTATTCATATCATCTTTCGAAACATGTTTACAGGTGCAAAACATCAAGCTCAACACAACATCATTACCTACTCTCTATCTCCTTACCGTCAACGTGCTTTTGCCGGTGCCTTTAAAAAGGGTGTGTTCAATGTATACCGCAGAACCATGGCTCAAATCCCCTACATCGTTCCTCCTGTCTTGATCGGCTACGGTATCTATTCTTGGGGTCTAGATAGACATCATTATTATCACAGTAAAGAATTTCTCATGAGTGAAGGTGCAGCGGGTGGTCATTAAATATCTATCTCAAGTGAGATAAAAAATGGCAGATTGGGACTAGAACTGGAAACACTTCTGCAGAGATAATGTGGAATGTAACTTTTATTTACTACGAATATAAGAAAACGAATTATGAGTGCATTATTTGGTATGCTCTTGGTAGAGGTGTGGGATTGGCAAATGTCATTATCACGACGACATAAAGGTCGAATACAGTCGATTTCTTCGAGAGCGTTCGAATGTACTTGAAATACTACGCCTTCACTCTAGCCAACAATAGTATTTGACTAACAACAACCTACTTTATTGATCAAATTTTCCTTTTGTTAATCAGGATGAACAGTCGATGCTGGCAACCCCATTGCGTTCGTCACTGGACCGTTTTTAGTCTTGAAATACCACCGGAATGGTGTGCCCTGTTTTTCATCACAATAGCAATAGCGATCAGCTCAACCTTACCAACAATAGATATGCAAAGATAATTGAGATCAAAACTGTGCGCAGTGTGTTTAACCGGACACTCGGTGGTCTTTGGTACTTCTTCAGCGTTGTTTGTGCTCGCAACCCAGCTCGATCGCATCTTTTTCTTGAACTACCCTAACGGCAGTGAGATAGACTTTAAAAGCAGACTCGCCATGATTGAGGTTATCATAAATCGAGGGATCAATCACAGGCACCGACCCCTTCCGAATCTAAAGTCTTGGCCCCTTTATTTTTCCCAGGCAATGTCGAATACATTGGCGATATATCGTTTTGTAGAATACACAATATTCTGATCAATGTCCCATATAATTTTTTTTTCCTTCAGAGGAACTTGTTTTCCAAAGCGCTCTCATCTCGGACTCAAATACTCAATCGAAATGCCTAACATCCTCTTTTAGAGAACCGAGAAGTCTGAAGAGCACCAGTCCGATAACTCACGCAGATCGCAACATATGACTCAAATTTGATGAAGCACAAAGAAGTCCGACTCGCATCATTCAAATTACTTCGATGATGTATCTACAGTTCCATTGCGGTGATTTCAGTAGTACTCGCCTCCATCAGTTCTTTGATCAATGGGATCGGTTTGCCTATAGCCCAAAGCAACTATAAGTCAGCAATCCTGTGATGATTTTTACTTCTATTGAAGAAATACCTTGCTCCCGCAATTTGCATTCCAAGAGTAGTAATTGTTCTGTATCATGTCTTATAGCGGCCTTTTGAATCTGTTTGATGGTGCCTATGATAATAAATTAATCAGTCAAACTGCCACTCAATATTGACATGGACATTGCCTCTATCCAATATGGACGGGGCGCCATACATGATAGAGAATCCAACGCAGCCTAGATGGATCCAAAAAAAAAAAAAGTTATATGTAGAAAAAGTACATACCACCAACCCAGACAACTTGAACTGCACATTCTCTTCCGTCCACATCAGTGATAAAATTGATGGCACTCCACAGTGCTCTAAAATAATCTCGATCTACTCTGACAATAGCGACATTTGTGTGTGGCGAATAATATTTTACCTGGACACTTTGGAGTAAGAATCCTGAACCGAGGTAACCGAATAACGACTGAATCGAAAATCGAATACTCGATAGAAGGGCTGACGATGTAAGCGTAGAGGATGAGGACGTCGGTAGGGGCGGTGATGGGAAATGCAGCTGCAGCAGAAGATATCTGTTTTTAAATCGGACCATCAAAGACAAGGATTATGTATTTTTTCTGATGCCGTTGGTTTGCTGACTTCCAAACTTGAGATTGAAAATTTTCAAGCCAGAGCAGCCAAGTTCAAAATGTCTGGCCCCCGAGTACGGACATTTACATGTGATGAAGTTTTATTATTTTAATTTTGATAATAAACTGATTAATGCACGAAGTGGGCTAAGTGAGGCCATAACAGAAGTTTACTTTCAATCAATATTTAATAATACAAGAGTTAAATCATTCTTATAGTACTACAAATAAATCGGACGGCAGGAGTTTTCTTCTAAAATACTTCATCCAAATATCCCTCTTATTCAAGGTCGTCGATGGAAAAGCGCCTGTCCGATGGCTTCCAATTTGGGTCTATCGTTGGTGTTGGTGTGAAATCCAAGTCAACCATTGCTCGTTTGCGTTCTTCTTTCGTAGTTCTTGTTCCTCTGGGAATTACATCACTTTCTACATTTTGGCCAGATTTGAGATTTCGGGCTTTCATGCCTGTTGATGGCTGATCCGAAACGGCTTCCATAGGAGAAGGTGATTCTTCATCTGCGACACTTGATAATTTTCGTTTACGATCACTTGTCCCGCTAGCAACACGTTCAATAGTGTCTTCCTCATCTACAGTTTTTCTGAAATTATCAACATTGGATTCGATGACAGAGGGCACATCGCCGGGGCCTGACATTTCACGGTCAAGGTTTGCTCGAACAGTGTCACTATCTTCCGGAATAAACACACCTAAATAGTTCGAGACAAGAATTGTTTAGTATGACATCGTACGAAAAATGTTATATTGACTGCTAAAATTTGTTTACCTGTTGGGTCCTCATTTTCCGTAGGCAATGCGCTTAAGCTGCCGGCATAAGCAACGACAACAGCGATAGCGAAAACGAGTTTCTTGGTCAACATATTTTTAGTTTTTTGATCTGGAATAATAAAATTTGTAGACTTCAATAGAAATGCTT